>JASDQU010740015.1:72500-102570 GCA_032191745.1 Picea mariana
TCTCGATTTGGGTTTCCACGTAAAACACTGGTGTACTGTGTATGTGTGTGATTGTTTATTTATTACTGCTCATTATTGGATAATAATTCTACATTGATATAACATTTGAAGAAAAAGGATTATAATTATGTTATTACTGATTCACCCCCCCTCTCAGTAATCCAACAATTGTTCTCTTTCTCTCAGAAGTGCAAGTTAAGAAAAGGAGCTGTACAAGGTGTGCGCAGGACGAGTAGAGCCTCAGAGCTTACAACCTGAGGGATTTGTTGAAAGGCTATTGTTGTAGGGAGTGCACAGAGTCAAAGAGGTTCAAATACTAGACTGTATTTGAAGAAGTGCCGCAAGGAGTGCGCGTAGGAATCATCCCCAAAGGACTTGAGGATTTTTCAATCAAACTCCGGAGGGATAGAGTCTTCGAACTTATCGAAGAAAGGCTCAAGAGGACTAGTTCCTTGAAGTGTTGAAAGGAGGTGTAGCGAAGTTGTTTTGTAGTTGACAAGTTCTGTGAAGGAATACCTTGTTCATTCTGCAGGAGTTGTCAAGGAGGCATTGGATGGTCGGAATTCTCCAAGGAGAATTCACGAAGTTTTGATAGCCATCATATCTTGCAGAGGAGCAGGGGAGTTACAGTAAGCCTGTTTTCAAGTTTAAGTTCAGGGGAAATAGAGCCATAGGATCCAACCCAGTAAGCGTCGTTGGATCACTCATGAAGTCTCATTTCGTGGATTTGCGAGCTGAAAGGTCGAAAACCTTACACCAAGATTTGCGAGATCATGAAAGGTGAAGTCCCGACAGGGCAAGAAGTTCTATTGTGGGACCCTCATTTATAACGAGTTAGAATTCAACATTTCAGCGTTTCAGAGGATAGGAGGTCGAGACTTTTGTCCTGAGATTCCCAAAAATATGAGATGCAATATAAGTACGGGAGAAGGACATTGTCAACCATTTCGGTGAATCGAAATTTTGGGTTTTCATCGTTAGAGAGTCGAGACACTCGGAAGGAAAAGTCGCGAGATCCGAAGTCCCGAAAACCCCGAAGTCGCGAGTTGGGATAAGGAGTAACGAGGATTTTGGGATCTTGGCACTTCGGGTGTTGGGATACAAAGGATGCAGCATTTTGGGAAGTGAAGTTGCGAAGTGCTGAAGATGGGCATGAGGGACACATGGCAAAACCATAAGGTGGGCTCAGGTGATAGACAAGCAAACACATGTTGCCTAGGGAAAGGAGTCAACACCCCATTGACCTCTCGCGTCTCGGGGATTTGTAATATAAGGGAACGAGAGTTCAACCCTTCGACTTGCGAAGTGGCGAGTTGCGACAAACACCTTCTTGATTAGGCTTTGGTCATAGCGCGGTGGTCGCATGGAGAAGGTGGAGCTCACACCTAGTGCTATTTGCATAGGGGAGCTTTTGAAAGGACCTGTGGATCGATAGGAAGGAGATTCCAGTAAGGAATCAAAAGAGTCGATCTGGCTCAAAGGAGATAAAGAATGATCCTGTGAGAAGACATCGACCCGAGGGCCGATAAAGCATCTATGTCATTTCTGGTATCAGAGCCTAGAAAGATTTTTTTGCTTTCTATAGCAGGGAAAAGAAAGATTTTCCATGCCGTCAAGAAGAAGAGACAGGCAAACACCCAATCCACCAGAGGAGAGGGAAATGCCAAGAGAAAGGGGTAGGCAGGTGCCAAATCCAGCCATGGAAAGAGAGATGCATAACATACGTGCCAGAATCGTGGACGTGGAAATAAAATAGAGGCGCACAACTGGTGTTGGAGATGTCAGTGAATATGAAAGTGAATATGAAGCTGAACATGAAGGAGAAGAAGTTGCAGCAGAGGATGCAACAAATGAATGTCTGATTAGGGTTGTTGCAAGAATGAGTGCCAGGGAGAAAATGGACATTCGAGTATATGAGGGAAACCTGGATGTTGAAGAGCTCTACACATATTTTGACTATGAAGATGTCGAGGAAGACAAGAAGGTCAAACATGTTGTCACAAGATTGAAAGGACATGCAACATTGTGGTGGGATGAACTACAAGATGATAGACACTGCAAAGGCAAGCAGAAAATCAGGAGTTGGGATAGAATGATCATGAAGATGAAGGCGAAATTCATCCCCAAGGATTATCAAATCACTTTGTTTCGAAGGATGCAGAATTTGAGACAGAAGCTGATGTCAGTGAAGGAGTACATTGAAGAGTTATACAAGCTAAACATTAGAGCAGGTCATCTCAAAAGTGATGATGAAAAGGTTTTCAAGTATATGAATGGTTTGAGATACGACATTTAGGATGAGATGAGAATGATGATCATTCAGACTGTAGAAGATTCTTATCAGATGGCTCTGAAGGCTGAAGAGAAGCTAAGCCGAAAGAAAATTCAGAGAGGGTGAGGCAGAAGTCAGCCCAGAGGAAAAAAAGTTGTCCAAGATAGGAATCAGAAGCCTAAGGAAGAATGGAAAAAACCTCAACCTCAAACTGAGAGAGGTGGAATCTCACAGAGAGGGAATTATTCCGAACAGAGAGGAAAATATGCTGATAACAACACTTTTCCTTGCGCTAGAGGAAGAGGAAGAGGCATAGGTGGAGTAACAAAATGCTTCACATGCGGAAAGAATGGACACAAATCTTATGAATGCCCAGATAAGAAGAAAGAAGGTGGTGAGACTCACATTGTCGAAGCACAAAGGTGGAATGTTGAGGCAGAGGATGCCAAAGGTGGAATATCACTGGTGATGAGGAAAGTTCTCTTAACGCCAGAAAAAGAGGCGGAGAATCCAGTGCAAAGGAACAATCTTTTTCAGACTACTTGCAAGACCAAAGACAGGTATGCAAGGTCATCGTGGATAGTGGTAGCATAGACAATCTCGTTTCTACAGAGATGGTAGAAAATCTAGAGTCGGAAACTATTGAGCATCCAAGTCCATACAGAGTTTCATGGCTACAAAAAGGACATCAGGTAAATGTCACTAAACAATGTTTAGTTGAATTTAAAATAGGAGGATATAACAATAAAATATTGTGTGATGTCATTCCCATGGATGTTTTTCATCTATTGTTGGGTAGACCATGGCGATATGACAGGAATGTGGTTCATGATGGGAGGAAGAACACATACACCCTAGAAACGAATGGGAGAACTCACATGTTGTTGTCGATTAAGGACAAAGAAGTGAAACCAGAGGTAAGAAACATTATACTTCTCATGAGTGGGAAGGAACTTCTGAAGGAGGTTAAGAAGAAGGAAGATTCACAATTCATTGTGGTCAGGAAACCTAGATTTGTTTTGACTAGCACAAGAGTGGATTATTTACTAGAGTAAATTCAGTAGTTATTGGAAGAATTTTCTGATATAGTAGTGGACGAACTACCCCATTCATTTCCACCTATTAGAAGTATAAGTAATCACATTGATCTTATACCTGGAACTAGTTTACCAAACAAAGCAACGTATAGACTGTCGTCGCAGGAGAATGAAGAGGTCAAGAGACAAGTTCAGGATTTGATGGACAAAGGATTGGTAAGAGAAAGATTGAGTCCATGTGTTCTTCCGACAGTACTCAGTCCAAAAAAAGATGGAGGCTGGAGGATGTGTACAGACTCAAGGGAAATTAACAATATTACCATCAGGTATAGATTCCCATTGCCAAGAATGGATGACTTGATGGATTGCTTGAGTGGACCAAATTTTTTTTTGAAGATTGATTTGAAAAGTGGATATCATCAAATTTGTATGAGAGAAGGAGATGAATGGAAGACAACATTCAAGACCAATGAAGGTTTGTACGAATGGCTTGTTATGTCGTTTTGCTTAACAAATGCGTCGAGCACTTTTATGAGATTGATGAATGAAGTCCTGAAGGATTTCATTGAAAAATTTATCATTGTGTATCTTGATGACATACTGATTTTCAGTAAAACAGAGGCAGAGCATCTGAAACATTTGGATACAGTGATGTGGAGGCTACAACAAGAGAAGTTGTTGATAAACATGAAGAAATCCTCATTCATGAAGACAGAGCTCATTTATTTGGGTTTTGTTATTTCTACCGATAAATTGAGGATGGATCCAGATAAAGTGGAGGTGATTAAGAATTGGCCATCACCAAAGAGTGTATTTGAAGTTCGAAGCTTTCATGGATTGTCTAGTTTCTACAGGAAGTTCATTAGGAATTTCAGTGGAATTAGTGCACCAATGATGGACACAGTGAAGAAAAGACATAAATATTTTCACTGGACAGAAGAAGCAAAGAAAAGCTTCAATTTGTTGAAAAGGAAAATCACGAAACAACCAATTTTGGTGTTGCCGGATTTCAAAAAGACATTTCAAGTAAAATGTGATGCAAGTGGATTTGCAATAGGGACAATCTTGAGTCAAGAAGACAATTTGATAGCATACTTCAGCGAGAAGCTGAATGAAGCAAAAATGAAGTACTCTACATATGATAAAGAATTCTATGTAATTGTCCAGGCATTGAAGAAATGGAGACATTACTTAATCCCTAAGGAGTTTGTCTTATATAGTGACAATCATGCTTCGCAATTTGTGACTCAACAGGAGAAGTTGAATCAAAGACATGTTAAATGGGTTGAATACATCTAGAACTTTACTTTTGTAACTAAGCATATTTCTAGAACTGCTAACAAAGTTGTTGATGCTTTGAGCAGGAAGTGTTTGCTATTGTAGGAGTTCAGAGTCAAAACTTTAGGTTTTGATGATCGCAGGAACATGTACAGAGATGATCCAGACTTCAAAGAAGCATATGAAGCCATTGAGAATCCAATTCTTAGGGACAGAAGTCAATGGACAGAATACATGAGCCAGAAAATATTACTGTTTAAGGGTAATCAACTTTGTATTCCAAAATGCTCCATGAGGGAGAATCTGCTGAAGGAGAAACACAGTGGAGGATTGGCCAAACATTTCGGTCATGACAAGACATTCTCAAAGTTAAATGAGTCATATTTTTGGCTAGGAATGAGAGAAGACATCAAAATATTTGTGGACAGATGTAGAATTTGTCAGCATTCAAAAGGAAAGAGGCAGAATGCAAGCTTATATCAACCATTACCCATACCTGAGAGGTCATGGGATGCAATAAGCATGGAATTCATATTGGGGCTACTGAGAACACAAAGAGGGTTCGACTCGATATTTGTAGTGGTGGATTAATTTTCTAAGATGGCACATTTTATACCGAGTCAGAAAACTAGTGACGCAACTCACATTGCGAATCTATTTTTCAAAGAAGTCATTCGACTTCACGGCTTACCAAGGAGCATAGTTTTGTATCGAGACACCAAGTTTGTGGGACACTTCTAGAGAACCTTATGGAAAAAGATGGGGATGAACTTGTCATTCAGTTCAGCTTATCATCCTCAGATGGATGGACAGACAGAAGTTGTGAACCGAAGTTTAGGAGACTTGCTGAGAAGTTTGGTGGCTGGACATCACAGTCAGTGGGACAATATTCTACCATAGTTAGAATTTGCATA
The DNA here is from genome assembly GCA_032191745.1 of Picea mariana. Lineage (NCBI taxonomy): Eukaryota > Viridiplantae > Streptophyta > Pinopsida > Pinales > Pinaceae > Picea > Picea mariana. The sequence continues at coordinate 78,002 of JASDQU010740015.1, forward strand.
TAATGATTCAATCAATAGAAGCACGGGGCAGATTCCATTTCAAATTGTTTATGGCATGCAGCCAAGAGGAGTTTCTGAATTTAGGGATTCATAATAGAACGCAACTAGGAGTGCTAGTGCAGAAGAATTTGCAGAGGCAATGAAATAACTTCACAGCCATGTTAAGGAGCGATTGCAAAACTCGAGCCAAGAGTATAAGTGAAGAGAAGATCAACATAGCAGAGAACTTCAGTTCGAAGTTGGTGATTTGATTCTTGCACACTTGAGAAAGGAAAGGTTCCCAAGGGGGACATATAATAAATTGAAAATGAAGAAATTTGGGTTGTGCAAGATCATAAAGAAATTTGGGGCAAATGCATATGAGATTGAATTACCCAAGGGGATCGAAATTTCTTCGATATTCAACATCTCAGATTTGTACCCATATAAAGCTAGAAAAGCAAGAGCAGACAGTGAACAAACAGAGTTTCAGTGGGCTAAACAAATGCCTGTAGCTAAGAAGCCACAGATGGAGAGGATACTTGACAAAAGAGTTAGTAAGAGGACCAGTGGAAAGGAATATTTCGAATACATGGTCAAATGGAAGGGACATCCAGTTGAAGATGCCAGCTGGGAAAATAAAGCCGAAATCCAGAAGCATGGATAGATCATGCATGAGCTCATGGATAGGAGCCCATAAAAAAATTTCAAGAGAGGGAGTATGATGCAGGAGCATCGTCAGCAGCAAGCAAGTGGGAGCAGCACCAACGCATTTTGGCACATGTTCAAAGGTGTTTAAATTGTTTTGAAGAGGGATGCACCAAAACTTAAATAAAGGAGTTAAGAAAGGGTGTACTTGTATATTGTAAATAGACCTTGAGTGATCTTCTCTTGTCTGTAGTAGGTACAGGCATTTATGTATAATAAATGTAAGTAAGTAGCTTTGAATTCTAGATTAGACAGTTTTAGGAGCGGAGGGAAAACCGACTATAGACACCCTCATCTTGTATCATTTGTAACATTACCAATTGTCAATTGAGCATAGCGCATAGAGGAGAAGAAACAAATAGATGTGCAGAAGAACCCATGTACAAAAGTTCTGAAATTAATATATGAAGCTTTGATTTTAGACTCATGGTGTTCTAATGCTTTCTGTGTATGTATGTTGAATGTTATGCTTATAGTTATTTTACTCTTTCTTTTATGCATTTTTTTTTACTCTATGTATAAATGATTTCTTGTTGAATGTTTGAAATCTGAGAGAGAGAGTAAGAAATGAGTTTCAATTGTTTCTTTATTTGAGTAAGAGTTCTGGCAAGGAGTGCAGTGGAGATTCTGCAAAGAGTGCGTTGATGGGTTCAGAGCTTTTATCTCTGAAAGCTCAGGAGGATAACATTGTTCTCATTCTCGCGGAAGTGCAAGTTAAGCACAGGAGTATTGCAAGGTGTGCGCAGGCCGAGTAGAGCCTCAGAGCTTACAACCTGAGGGAGTTGTTGAAAGGCTTTTGTTGCAGGGAGTGCAAAAATTCGAAGAGGTTCAAATACTAGAGTGTATTTGAAGAAGTGCAGCAAGGAGTGTGTGCAAGAATCATCCCCAAAGGACTTGAGGATTATTTAATCAATCTTAGGAGGGATGGAGTCTTCAAATTTATCGAAGAAAGGCTCAAGAGGACTACTGCCTTGAAGTGTTGAAAGGAGGCGTAGCGAAGTTGTTTTGCAGGTGGACAAGTTCCGTGAAGGAATACCTTGTTCATTCTGCAGGAGTTATCAAGGAGGCATTGGACGGTTGAAATTCTCCAAGGAGAATTTGTGAAGTTTCGAGAGCCGTCAGATCTTGCAAAGGAGCAGGGGAGTTACGGTAAGCCTATTTTCAAGTTTAAGTTCAGGGGAAATAGAGCCATAGGATCCAAGACAGTAAGGGTCGTTGGATCACTCGCAAACTCTCATTTCGCAGATTCGCGAGCTGAAGGGTCGAAAACCTTGCACCAAGATTCATGAGATCACGAAAGGTGAAGTCTCGATAGGGCGAGAAGTTCTGTTGTGGGACCCTCATTTATAACTAGTTAGAATTCAACATTTCGGCGTTTCGAAGGATAGGAGGTCAAGACTTTTGTCTCGAGATTCCCGAAAACGCAAGACGCGATATAAGTACGGGAGAAGGATGCCATCAATCATTTTGGCGAATCCAAATTTTGGGTTTTCATAGTTGGAGAGTTGAGACACTTGGAAGGAAAAGTCGTGAAGTCATGAGATCCGAAGTCCCGAAAACCCTGAAGTCGCGAGTTGCGATAAGGAGTAACGAGGAGTTCGGGATCTTCGCACTTCAGGTGTTGGGATACAGAGAAAGCAATGTTTTGGGAAGCGAAGTTGCGAAGTGTTGAAGCTAGGCACAAGGGACATGTGGAAGAACCACAAGGTGGGCCTGGGTGATAGACAGGTAGACATGTGTCACCTAGTGAAAGGAGTCAACACCCCGTTGACCTCTCGCGTCTCAGGGATTCGTAAGATAAGGGAATGAAGTTCAACCCTTCAACTTGTGAAGTGGCGAGTTGCGACAAGAACCTTCTTGATTAGGATTTGGTCATAGAGCGGTGGTCGCACGGAGAATGTGGAGCTTGCACCTAGTGTTGTTTGCANAAGAACCTTCTTGATTAGGATTTGGTCATAGAGCGGTGGTCGCACGGAGAATGTGGAGCTTGCACCTAGTGCTGTTTGCACAGGGGAGCTTCCGAAAGGACCTGTGGATCGATAGGAAGGAGATTCTAGTAAGGAATCGAAAGAGCCGATCCATCTCAAAGGAGATAAAGAATGATCCTGTGAGTGGACATCGACCCAAGGGATGATAGAGCGTCTGCGTCATTATATTTCAAGGGAATTTTTCTCAAACTTCTCCATGTAGAGGTTGGCTACAATTGGGGATAAAGTGGATCCCATGGCTACTTCGCTTGTTTGTTTGAAAAACTCTCCTTGGAAGATGAATAAAGTTGATTTTAGACACACTTTTGTTATTCTATCTTTTTGAGGGTCTGCTACCTCCTTTATGACTTGAATGGCCTCATTTAGCAGGATCTTAGTAAAAAGTGAAACTACATCAAAGCTAATGAGCATATTCTTTGAATCAATTTTGTCCTCTTTTATGAGTTCCACGAAGTCTCTTGAATCCATGATGTATGAGTCTATTTTTCCGACTAATGGTCCCAAGATTCTTGCCATGTATTTGGCTAGTTCGTAGGTTGGGGAGCCAATTGTGTTGATGATTGGTCTTAGAGGGACTCCTTCCTTGTGGATCTTAGGGAGTCCATAAATTCTAGGGGTGATTCGGCACCTTGGGGTTAATCATTTTTCATCCATTCGTCGAGGTTGGAGACTTTAATGGCTTTCTTGACTTCTTTGATGACATTGGATATAGGGTTGTTGTCTAGCTTCTTGTAACCACCATTCTTGGAGTGATGCTCCATCATTTTGGTGTTTTAGTCTATTTTGTTCATGACTACTGTAGACCCTCCTTTATCAGCTCTTAAAATTACAATGTTTTCATTGTTTCTGAGGTTCTTAATGGCTTCTTGCTCCTTTTTGTTGATGTTATTTTTAGGTGGTTTTTCATTCCTCGAGACCATGGCGTAGTCTTGCCTAATGTAATCCTTATCTTCTTCATTGAGGTTTTTTATGCTATCTTCTATGTTGTAGACTATGTTTTCGACCGGGACGGTTTTTCGAGCAATGGCAAACCCTAATCCTTTCTTTAGGATATATATTTATTCCTTGTTAAGATCAAGGTTGGACAGGTTTACCACTTTCCTGTCATCATAGCTGTAGATTTATTCCTATTATCTGCGGCGTTATTTCTGTTGCATGCTGCATCCTTTTTTGCTGTGAGATTTCATAATTTTTGTGTGTGGCGTTCAATAGATTTGTGTCTCCCTCCATCTTCCTTCAATGTAGTGTTGGAATCCATCACTATCCAAAGGTCCATATGAATCTTATGCACGAGTTGTAAGTGAAGTTTCAGTGCGTTTCTTGACAAAGCGTCCAATGTTGCACATGTTTTTCTTAATTCTCGTCGGACTAAGGCATGACTGAGTCGTTCAAAGGCTTTGTAGTTCCATCTGCTATGAATTTGGTGACTAATGAGGGAGAAAATTGGGGTTAGGTTATTGTCTCTGCATTTTTTAAGAAAATCGAGGTCAGCAGCTCATCTAACAATTTTATTCCGTAGGTTTTCGAGTAAACGGAAATTGTTCTAGGTTTCCCTTCCGTACAGAGAAGATATTGTTGTTTTTAAGTTTCTGTGGTCAGGATTTCCACATGTGTTGTTCGGATAATCCAAAGTTGGTGTCATTTCATCATCGATGTTTCGAATCCAAATCAGGATTCATCATCAGGACTAATCGTCGAATGAGAGCTAGTTGATCGTCGTCAATTAATACTTTAAATGCAAGACAATTTTTAATTTAAAAGTTATTAACTAAGTCGGCTATCCTAATTTCAGAATTTAATTTAATTAATGAGACTTAAATATAGGGTTTTGAGAGTGATTATGAGGTTATTTATTAATTATTTTTAGGGTTTAGTCATGACAATTTACTAGATTGATTAAATATGAGTATTACTTGTTTATGATTAGGATAATAATTAGTGGGTGAAAGCACAAAGGTGGGTAACACTTTTGTGACAATCGGATCTCCAAAATTTTGAAAAAAAAAAATTCGGCCGAACTAATATTACTTTTCAACTGAAAGATATTTGTTTTAGCCAAGCTAGTTTTCAGCCAAAAAGTGGAACGTCAAATCGAATAGTGCAGTGACGGAACCCTCGATTTGCATGTAAAAATTAAGTCAGGTGTATTTTTTCCATCCAGCAATCTGTTTTCGGCCGATCAATGTTTCGACCGAAAGATTGTTCGGATGAACAATCTTTCGTCTGAACATTCTTTCAATCGAAAGATTGTTCGGCTGAAAGAATGTTTATATATCAACCGCACATCGACTTTGAATGGTTTTCAAACTTTTTTTGGTGTTTTAGTGTGACTATGTGAGTCTGTGAACGTTTGTGAGGTCGTGAGTGTAGAGGTCTGTGAGCGTTTGTGAGGTCTGTGAGCGCAAAGTTGTGAGATTTTGGGGCAGAGGTCGTGAACACAGAGGTCTATGAGTGTTTGGCGCAGGGGTCGTGAGCGCAAAGGTGTGAGATTTCAGTGCAGAGGTCTTGTGAGCATTTGGGTGCAGTGGTCGTGTTGGCGCAGAGGTCATTTTAGCAAGCTGTCGGCAAGTTTCAGGTATATCTCTATATTTTCATTTTAGTTTTTAATTTTAGTTTTGTATTTGTATTTTAGTTTTAGATTTAGCTTTAGTTTTATATTTTAATTTTTAATTTTAATTTTAGCTTTAGTTGTATTTTAATTTTAATTTTAGTTTTATTTTTCATTTTCTGCCAAATTTAATTTAGTTTTTTTTAAATTAAAATTTAATTAATTAGGAGGTTGAGCAGGGTAATGTTGTGGTCATGCCAACTGCCTAGGCACTAGGCTAGGCGCCCATGACATTGCCCTATTCAAATTAGATTTAGTTTTAGTTTTTTAATTTAATTTTACTTTTAGTTATATTTTAAACAGAGTTTTAGTTAAACAGTTGGGTGCCCACGACATTGCCTTGTTCAAATTAGATTTTGTTTTAGTTTTTTATTTTAATTTTACTTTTAGTTATATTTTAAATAGAGTTTTAGTTTTACTTTTAGTTTTCTGCCAAATTTAATTTATTTTTTTAAATTAAAATTTAATTAATTAGGCGGCCTTTCAGAGAAATGTCGTGGGCATGCCAACTGCCTGGCCATAGGGCTAGGCCCTCGCTACCAATTCACAGTCCACTGGACTTTGACTTGGCCGCAAGGGCCTAGCCCTGTGGCCAAGCAGTTGAGTGCCCACGACATTGCCCTGTTCAAATTAGCCTGTCAACCAGAGGTCAATTGACAAAATTTCTTTCATGAAAAACATACTTTAACAGAGGTTATCATGTTCTGGTCCTTTAAAAGACCATCCACCACATAAAATAGCATTTTGGTGTTAATAAAAGTTTAAAAGAATTGTAAGCATTATCGGCATCAATTAAGTCACACTGATAAATCATGATCGTGCACTAACAAGAATCTACATTGGCTGCCATTTGACATAACCCATGCAAAGGCATTCCCCGGGTCTAAACTATGCTCTAGAACAGCAAATGAAGAAGCCATCAAATACCCATGCCACAATAAAGGCCTCACCAACATCTAGCTAACTTCTAAAACAAAAATCAAGCTTCTATCAGCAGTTGATCTTTCTTCAACAGCTAAATGAATTATTTATGTTTTGGCCTTCTGCTTTCTTGGCTTATTAATAAATGAATATTCCATAAACATTGATCTAGAACATCAAACAAAGTAGCCATCACATACACATGTCACTGTAAAGGCCTCACCAATATCTAGCTAACTTATGAAACATAAATCAAGCATCTATCAGTAATTGAATTCCAACAAAATTCCTATAAAATTTAAAAAATAATTTCAACTAAAAAGAAGACACCATAAATTCTAACAAAATTCCTATAAAATTTGAAAAATAATTTCAACTAAAAATAATTTATCTTGTAAACTTTTTAACTTCGAGAAACTTCCACACCCTTTTTAACATCCATTCAACAAATTTTATCACTTGCATAATTGCATTAATATGGCATCATAGTTCAAACAATGGACATTTCCAACTCTCACCAATGAAGTGATGGTGTCTTACTCAAACAAATTTTCAATAGCTTGTTGAAGTTGATATGTTGATGTCCTATTCAAATGAATTTTCAAAAGTGTGTGGAGGTTGATGTTGATATGCTTGGAAAACCAATGTAGATATGATTGTATATATACAATATGAAAACATTGGGTTAGATGAAGACATTGGTGGTTTGTTTAGATGAAATACTGAAAATATTGACATTATTTTTACAAAAATTACGTTTAAGTTGATGTTTAAGGCATTTTTTTTATAAGTACTTTCATGTTTTTTTTATAAATTTTTATATTATTATATAAATATTAATAATATGTAACTTTGTAAAACTGATTGCATACATTGGCATTGGTCTTACCTATTATATACATTTTTAAAACAATGTGATTATACTTAAATTTATACAAGATTTTATTTATGTTGGTACATTTTAATTTTATATACATGTTTAAACCAATGTGATTATTTATACAAGATTTTTTTATGTTGGGTTTTTTTATTAATTTAATCACATCTTTAAAACAATGTGATTATACCTAAAATTATATAAAAAAAAAAATGTTGTTTTTTTTTTGTTATAGATTGTCACATTATTAATATTTGTTAATTATATGTGACTTTGTAAAATGTATTACATACATTGGCATTTGTCTCAATTATCATATTCATTTTAATTTTATATACATTTTTAAAATAATGGGATTATACGTAAATTTATACATATTTTATTTTTGTTGGACTTTAAATAACATCACGCTTCGTTAATATATTTTTAATCCTTATTAGGTCAAGTATTATAGCTTTCAATTGTTTTGACTTCTTCTGAGTGCATTTAATTTTGTATATGTTTTTCATGGTTTTTTTAAAAATAGTTATTTATTTTAATTGCAAATTGTGTTTTTTATTTTTTTAATTTACAGTTTTTTATTGCCTTAGAGAATAATTATGAGATTTAATATCCTGTGGAAGACTTTTGAATTTTTTTGTGTGCATTTAATTTTTTATATGTTTTTCATGGTTTATTTAAAATAGTTATTTATTTTTATTGCAAATTGTGTTTTTAATTTTTTTAATTTATAGTTTTTTATTGGCTTAGAGAATAATTATGAGATTTAATATCCTGGTGGAAGACTATACGTTTGAAGTATCTATCAAAGTCCAAAAAATATTTTAAAAACTAAAGTTAAATAATTATCATTACAATGCTTCCACTTATTAATGGGTTTGACGTCCCATATTAAATGCTTATTAATTGGTTTGACCTGAAATTCAAATCACACTTGTTATGACCTTTTGTTTCTGCATTTCATTGCTACCTCTCACCACTATCCCTGGATCCTCAAACATGTTATAACTTGTAACTTCCTCCTGTAAGTGCCATAATTTCCTCATAGTATTTGTTTCCAATAGCATGACCAATTTCTCATATAAATGAATCCAACAAAGTATGGAACCAATAAAGTGAATAGTAACATAGGACTAAATATTGTCCCCAAGGTGTAGGATAGTCGGTGATGGAGTGTGTTGTTAAGCCACTCTATGATGTTAAAGTCACCGATTCGAAACCTGCGGGGACAAAAAATCCAACCATGTTAAGGGTTCGTGTGGCTCAGGCCGGGTGTGATCCCCGGGTGATTTTGACGGCTTAGATGCCCCTGAGTCACGGTTTCTCAAGCCACAGGTTAATCACGTAGCCAACAGGTTCCGCACAAATTAACAAACAAAAAAAAAACATAGGACTAAATATTTTAAGACAATATATATTTAGGATCATTTCAAGTGAGAGATGTATATTGCAACACTTTAACAACAACTACTATAGCATTGGGATCTGGAGATGGATTTGTTGGAAAAGAGTGTTTTTAGATGCAGCATTAGGATCTCATGCATTGGTAGCTATATGTTGATGATTATTTGAAGTTAGATCTTTCCATGGGTGGAGCATTTGAAGTTTCAACTTTCACCAGCAATTTGGACTACTTCATTAACTGTGGTAGTTAGCATGAGTTGTGGATGCTTCTCAAGCATAAGCTTCTCCTAGTAGTGATTTTAGTATAGTTCATGATAAGTATAGCATTTTATTTACAAATATTCTCTTATGTTAGACAAATACATTGTGTTCCCCCAAAAGTAGTAAATTTCCTTCTTCCTTACTATACCAAGATTTTCTCAACTAGGAATGTTTCCAACTAGTATACATCCCAGATACTTCATATGAGTCATCACTAAGGGAATCCTTAGATGAAGTGAACTTGGGATGGAATCACATATAATTAGTCATCAAATGATGGTAAAGGAGAGCACCTTACATGAATCCAAGGTCGCATAGGCTCTTGATTTATTCCCCTCAATTTTATTTACCTGATCTAGCTCTACTCTTGAGGGTGTGGGTTATCATAGTGCTGGGATTTGTGAGCAATGACAATTTGAATATTGATGTGACATTGATTTATTTTACACTATTTATCCCACCCACAACCCAAGGCCTTTAGACCTTGGAAATAAAAACAACATCAACCTAAACTATAGCTTGGGTTCAATAATAGCTTTTTAGTCCATTAATTAGCATGAGTAATAGTTAACACTGAGATAATGGGGGAAATCCCCTATATCTATTCATCCATTCCCCCCATTTGGTTTTGGGGAATGCACGTGATCCAGGTGGATATCGGTGGCCACCCACCTTTTCCAAATGGATCAAAACGGCTTTCTGGCAATTTTGGCAATTTACTATTTTTAGCAAGTTTTAACTTCCGGGGCCATTTTGAGGGCCTAAATGAAGGTTTTTCAAGATAAAGGTTCTCAATGATATCCAAAGGCATTATTGATCCCCCAAAATGAATCTCCTCGACGATACCTTTCCAACGAGCTATCACACGCCTAAAACGGAGATCGTATGCAAACGTTACGACCTCGGGAAGTTGATGCACCAACTTACCCAAACGGGGCCCACATGACTTTTGGCGCTTCATCTCCTAGGGTTAGGTTTTTGGATGTCTAGGACTTTTTGCATTCCCATTTATTGTAAAAGGGCCTTCAGAGCCTCATTGTAATCATCTTCTCACGGATGCAAGTAGCAGCCACATCTCTTCTTAGAGATAAGCTACCAGCGCCCTAGCTAGCTTATTTCCATTCTGTCTGTAAGCATATTTCAGTCATTTGTTATTAATGAAATGAAGTCTTATTTCCACTACATCTCTGCGTTTATGTGTATTTCTGTATTTCATTGTGTTCCTACATAAATCCGGATCTGAGAAGAGATGTGACGGCTACTCGCATTCGCAAGAAGATGATTACAATGAGGCTGTGAAGGCCCTTTTACAATAAACGGGAATGCCAAAAGTCCTAGACATCCAAAAACCTAACCCTAGGAGATGAAGTGCCAAAAGTCATGTGGGCCCCGTTTGGGTAAGTTGGTGCATCAACTTCCCGGGGTCGTAACTTTTGCATACGATCTTCGTTTTAGGCGTGTGATATCTCGTTGGAAAGGTATCGTTGAGGAGATTCATTTTGGGGGATCAATCATGCCTTCAACTATCATTGAGAACCTCTATCTTGAAAAGCATTCATTTAGGCCCTCAAAATGGCCCCGGAAGTTAAAACCTGCTAAAAATAGTAAATTGCCAAAATTGCCAGAAAGTCATTTTGAGCCATTTGGAAAAGGTGGGTGGCCACTGATATCCACCTGGATCAGCACGCCCCTTGGATAAGGACCTATAGGTTGACAACATAAATTGAAATACAAAATCTTTATCTTTACATTCTCATCTATGGATTCTTAATTTAACTAGTGTGAACATCATATAATACAACTATGGGTGTAGTTCCTACCTGTATTACATAAAGTTCAATGGTGCGTTGAAGCCCAAGCACCTTGAAAATATCATGTACCTATAAGGCTTAGGATAGAGGTCATTTTGGAGAAGAAAAAATGGAAACTCAATATAATCCAGTGATCTCTAGCCTAAAATATTTTCTTGAATGATGGTTTCGTTGCATCCTTGGGCTTGAGAAATACACATCACCCAAACAAAAAAAGAATAATATTTCTATTATGAAAATAGGAATCAAGCATCATCAATAATTGATCTTGCTCCAACTGCTAAACGAATCATCTAGCTAAGAAAAAAAATGAATTCAGTGTCATGATTGGGGATTCCTTTTCATATTTGATTGCTTTCTACATTTATGGAATGTTCATTTACTAATAAGCCAAGAAAGTAGAAGGCCAAAACATCCCCTTAGTGATATTTCAATCTTACACTGACATAACTTCTCTTTTCAAACTTTCAAGTTGTCATTTAACAAAACATAAGATCATATAGAGCACACATTTAGATTTTTAAATGTCCCATGTCACATACCATCTCAACACAAAAATCACCTATTATTGCATCCTTTCTCAATTGTAATCTTCAAACTTCTACCTCCCTCTCTCAATCTCTAAGAGATAGTTACAATTTTTCCTCTTCTTTACATGCCACTTGAACAATCAATTCAACTTCTACATGTCATTTGATGCCCACTTCCTAATGACAATAAATTGGTTCAATAGTTATTGTAGATGCACCATACACATGTTGCTTTTGATCTTGTAATCCCTTGTACATTTTGTCAATTCATTGAGGTTAATATATGCACCCTCAAAGAAACCATTAGGATCGATCTATTCCATGGTAACGTTGAGTGATATTCTACCAAGAATCCCAATCAAGTTAGTTCTCAATCATTCAACTACTCATAGACCATACTACATGAAGAATTGACCAATAAACATTCTTAGAACCTTTTAGGTTTTTGTTGACATGTTCTAGAAACATGCATCCATTATTTCCATTATTTTTCCATCAATGTGATCTTCAAGTCAATTATGCATAGTTCAGTAAATATATTACTTCCATATTAGGTCAGTTCTCTCCTAGTGGAACTTCCCAACAAAACTTCATACTTAGTCGCACTCTGACCCAATTAAATATTTGATCTAGATTTTAGTGCAAAACAAAATGAATACAGATTATTAAAAGATGCTTAACACAGAATAACAGAAATACAGTAAAACTAGTTTTCTATTCAATAAGGAAATAAGTTGAAACTGTAAAATGTAGTGGAAAACAAGCTTGTTGGAATGGTGGCGGCTTATCTCTGAGAAGAGATGTGACAGCTTCACTCATTCACAAGAATATGATTACAATGAGGCTCTGAAGGCCTTTTTACAATAAACAAGAATGTCAAAAACCCTAGACATCCAAAAACCTAACCCTAGGAGATGAAGCGCCAAAAGACATGTGGGCCCCGTTTGGGTAAGTTAGTCAGTCAACTTCCTGGGGTCATAACTTTTGCATACGATCTTCATTTTAGGCGCATGATAGCTCCTTGGAAAGGTCTATCCGAGGACTACACAATTTTCTCTAATCTAGTAAAGGGCATTTTCGACTATGGTGATCTCTAAAAACGTTGTTTAGGGCCTCAAAAAGGCCCCGCAAGTCAGGGACCTAAAAACTAGGAAAACAAAACTGCCAAACTAGAAAACTGCCAAAATGAACCAGTTGGAATAGGTGGGAGGCCACCGACATCCATATAGATAAATCCTCCACCCTTAGGAAGTAATGGTCTCCATTGCATTGATTTCCCCCATCAGATGAGAAAATTTCTACTGAATTTGGCCCCGGGTGAGCCACTTGCCTTGGTGCAGGAGCTGCCCTACTTTGACAACTCGATAAAGCTTGATCCTTTATTGTCGGGTTCCCTTGATCTATGTGTCTACAATATGATCACTAGATTCATGTTGCATGCAGTCAGGGTTGAGTTCTATTGGTGTCAACTACTCTGTTATCTCTGAGGTGTCCAATAATGGTGGGAAATATGGCCGAAGGAGAGCCATGTTGAAGACCGGGTGTAGGCCAAGGAAAGGGGGAATGTTGAGCGCAAAAGAATTGTCACCCATATCCTTGGTGATGGTGTATGGCCCATACTGGAGTGGGTTAAGATTCCGATGGGGCCCTATAAGGCGTTCTTTCTGCAAGTGCAACCAAACTTTGTCGCCCACCTAAAACTTATGTGGCACCCGACGTTGATCATGGCACTGCTTGTACTTGGCATTGGAATTCTGTAAAATATCCTGAACCTATAGGCGGATGTGATGGATCCTCTCAATGAACCGGGTGGCTTTTTCAGCTTCTGGTGGATCAGGGGATGAGTTGACTGAGGTGTTCACCAAGGGTAGTGCAACATCCATGGGGCCCAATGGTTGGAATCCCGACCCCACCTAAAAGGGATTGTGGCCAGTTGAGCTATGCAGGGCTCAGTTGTAGCTATGTTGGACATAGGGAAAAATCTCATCCCATGTGTAGGGGTTCTTGGAATTGTACATGTGCAGGATATGTATGATCATCCAATTGATGACCTCAGTTTGGCCATCTGTTTGCGGGTGGAAGGAAGTGGATTTGGTGAGCTTGGTATCCAATAATGACTAGAGGCTCAACTAGAAAGTGTTGAGGAACTGACTGTCCTGATTTGAGACAATGGTTTTTGGGATACGAAAGTGTACCCAGACACATTCAAAGAATAGCTTGGTAGTGGCCTCTGCAGTGATGTTCTTCTTGCAGGCGGCCAGAATCACCATCTTGGAAAAGTGATCAACAACCAAAAAACCACAGTCATTTCCCCTCTTGGTGGACGGGAGGCCTGAAATGTAGTCCATGGATATGGATTCCCATGACTTTTCAGGAGTATAAAGAGGGGTGTACATGCCATGTTTCTTAGTGGTCGGTTTGGCAATAGCGCAGGCAGTGCAGGACCTGATATACTTGTCGACATCCTGTCAAAGTTTCAGCCAATAGAAAATTTTTTGCAGCACTGCCACTGTCTTTTTGATGCCAAAGTGTCTTGCCACCCGACTGTAGTGAGATTCTCAGATCAACTTCACATTCTTTCTTGATGGAACGCAGAGATGGCCCAGATGGCATAACAACCCATCCTGAAGATGGAAATCAGTGACCATTGAGTTTTCTCCCAACATTTGGTAGGTGGTGGAGAAGTCAGGGTCTGTCTCATAGAGGTGCGGCCATCCAGAAGTCTCATGATCACAAGAGTCTAGCACCATGGTAAGTTTCATGACTGGAGGTCGGCTAAGGAAATCGACAACTTGGTTGGTACTTCCTATTTTATATTTGATGTTGAGGTGGAACTGCTGTAAGTATGTGGACCACTTCTGATGGCGGTCATTCTACAATTTTCCTTGGGTCTGAATGAATTGTAGTGGCTTATGATCAGTTTGGATGACTATCTCCTTCCCAGAATGTAATGTCTCCACTAGCGACAGGCTTTCACAATGGATTACATTTCTTTTTCGTAAGTAGGGTACTTACAAACAACATCTAATAGTGTCTCACTATGATACGCCATGGGGTGGCCATGTTGAGTGAGAATGGCACCCACAACATACTTTGAAGCATTTGTCTCAATCTCAAAGGGATGTTATAGGTCCGGTAATGAAAGTATTAGGGATGAGAACAAGCGTTGCTTCAAGTCATTGAAGGCTTGTTGTTGGGACAGGACCCACACAAATTTAGCTTGAAGCATCTATCTCAATCTCAAAGGGATGTTATAGGTCCGGTAACGAAAGTATTAGGGATGAGAACAAGCGTTGCTCCAAGTCATTGAAGGCTTGTTTTTGGGACAGGACCCACACAAATTTTTCCTTACCGCCACCCTGGTTACTTGGTTGAGGGCCCATACGATATGAGAGAATCCCAACATGAACCTGTGATAGAAATTAGTAAGGCCCAAGAAGCTCCGAAGCTCAGAGAGTGTGGTTGGGGCTGGCCAGTCACGGATGACCTGGATCTTGGCTGGATCCACATGCACACCATGCTAATCAACGATGTAGCATAACTAGTGGACCCTATCCATGCCAAAGGAGAATTTTTCCAAGTTTGCATATAGTTTATGCTGCTGCAGGGTGTGCAGAACCTATTGAATATGTTGCAAGTGTTCCACCCAAGTCTTGTTGTAGATGAGGGTGTCATCCAGATACACCACTACAAAATTACTGGTGAAAGGTTGCAAGATATTTTCCATCATCCTCATAAAAGTTGTTGGAGCATTTGTCAAACCAAAGGGCATGACCAACCATTCAAAAAGACCTTCTTTTGACTTGAAGGCGGTCTTCCATACATCTGTATGTTCTATTGGGACCTAGTGGTATCCAGACTTCAGATCAATCTTACTAAATTATTTGTCCTTTGTGAGATGATCAAGGAGGTCATTGATTCAGGGAATTGGGTACCAGTTCTAGACTGTGATTTTATTCAGGGCCCGGTAATCAATGTAGAGTTGTCAGGTCCCATCTTTCTTCTGCACCAGTACAATTGGGCTCCCACAAGGCAATGAGCTGGGATGGATGTACCCCTTGTGGAGAAGTTCTTGGATTTGCATCTTGATATCCTCATTTTCTAATAGAGAGCAACAGTAGACCGACCCATTGGGTAGCAGTGCACCTGGGATTAGATCAATGGGATGCTTGACCTGGCAGTGCAGAGGTACCCCGGTAGGAGAGGAGAAGACATATGAGTATTCTTCCATGACCTTATCCACTTGATTCTATTGTGTGGATAGATCGGTCGCAGAGGCATTGGATGTGGCTGCGATCTTTCTCTTACTCTAAGAGCAAATCACGAAGAAGACAAATTTCTTGGTCTGAGAGATGACCTTTTTGCATTGCTTGGAAGAGATCAAGGAAATATCACTAGGAGGAATGGCCTTAGGTATCCTATACAATTTCTTGTTCAAAGTAATAATAAAACTATGAGGCCTAGACTCATATACAACATGACATTTCCATAAATAAGGTTGGCCCAAAATAACATTACAAAATTCGAGAGGAGCAACAACACACAATACCTCATCTTTGAAGGGCTTGATCTCGTACGACAGTCAGAACTGTTGGATGATGTGGAGATCACTTCCTTAGTGGAGCCATCCAATGGTGTAGGTCTATGGGTGCAGCATTGTCGGCAGGTCTAGCCGCTTGACGACCTCTACTGATATGAGGTTCTTTTGGCTACCTCTATCAATGATGAAGTGTAGTGGGGTGCCTTTTAACCACATTTTTGAATGCAAAAGGTGCTCGCCTTCTTCTAGCTCATCTAGTTCATTAGGCTGGAGCTTGGTGGTAGAAACGGTGGCACTGGGCTCCGCGTCAATGATCCATCTTCCCCTTTCTGGTTCTGACTCATAGTCATAACCCACATCTGATTCAAAGGCTTTCACTTTAGCCACCAGCAACTGCTTTGAGCGACAATTAGTAGTGTTATGCCAAGGGCTCTTATAGAAGTCGCACCACTTCTTGGTATCCTTCTTTGTCTTTCCAGTGTCCTTCTTTTCTTATGTCTTGGACTGGTTGACCTAATACTATCCATCTTTTCTCTGTCCTTTGTTTTGTAGGTTGGGGCCTCCCTTTCCTGGTTTTTGTTGCGAGGGGTTCCCAGGCCCAAATTGTCTCGTCTTTTGTTTGATCTTATGCTCAATTTTGACGGCATATCGATAGGCCATGCCCAAGGATGAGATGTAAATAAATTCCATTCTGGTATGGATGTATCTATGCAGAGCACCACGATCCTTGAGCACCATATGTCACTCTGAATATTTGATACCCAACTTGGTGCGCAGGGTATGGAAGATATTTGTGAAATCTGGCACTACTTGGTCTCTTTCTTGCCGCAGTGTGGTCCATTTGGTATACAAGTTGTCATAGCTTCCGACAGGGTAGTATTTTTCCTTAATAGCATCCTTGAAGGATTCCAAAGTGGCCGTGACTATAAATAATGAGGGTTCCTCTATTTCCTTTTGCTCACAGAAAGTTTCCCACCAATATTTCACATGGGGAATGGCTTTTAGGAGAGAAAAAGTAATTTTTTCTCTATTTGAAAAGTTATGGACAAAAAAGTACCCTTCTAGTAGATTCAACCACTTGTATACAACATATGTGTCTACCTGTCCTTCAAATATAGGAATATCGAAGTTGATTTGTACCTTGAAGGGGGCGGTGCCTCCGATCAAGGAAGATGTGTTGCTTGTTGGTAGTTGTCAAAGGATTTGCGTGAAACTATCCATCATCTTGTTCTTCTATTGCGTGAGGGATTCCTCAAGCAACATTTTGAAAGGATCTCCTGTCCCGTCATCTTTATTTTCTCCTGCCATGAGAGGTCGTTTGGGCGTGCGAGATATTTTGTCCTCAAGAGAAACAAGTTCGAGGCCCAATTCTTTGTACCCCGACCTCATTGGGGAAATGCATTAAGATGACAAGGATAAAACCACTCCAATACCACTAATCTGAATTTTATGAGCAGAACGAAATGAATACAAATTATTAAAAGATGCTTAACACAAAATAACAAAGATACAGTAAAACTAGTTTTCTATTCAATAAGGAAATAAGCTGAAACTGTAAAATGCAACTGAAAACAAGCTTGTTGGAATGGTGGCAGCTTATCTCTGAGAAGAGATGTGACAGCTATGCTCATTCGCAAGAAGATGATTACAATGAGGCTCTAAAGGCCTTTTTACAATAAACAGGAATTTCAAAAACCCTAGACATCCAAAAACCTAACCCTAGGAGATGAAGCGCTAAAAGTCATGTGGGCCCCATTTGGGTAAGTTAGTCAATCAACTTCTCAGGGTCATAACTTTTGCATACGATCTCCATTTTAGGCGCACGATAGCCCATTGGAAAGGTCTATCCAAGGACTACACAATTTTCTCTAATCTAGTAAAAGGCATTTTCGACTGTGGTGATCTCTAAAAACGTTGTTTAGGGCCTCAAAACGGCCCCGCAAGTCAGGGACCTAAAAACTAGGAAAACAAAACTACCAAACTGGAAAACTGCCAAAATGAACCAGTTGGAATAGGTGGGAGGCCACCAACATCCATATGGATCACTATTTGACTTCTTACACAATTCCTTATGATTCCTAGGAAATGTTTAATTTGTCTACTTAAATTCCTTTAATATCATGATTGATCTCCACATATTTGTGTTTCCATCATGCACTTGTGGAGAAAATATACTTGTATATCAAAATTACAAAGATATATTTCAATAAAGATTAGTAATTTATAATGAAAACTATTTTACAAAATAAATGACTTCTCAAAATACAAGTCAAAGGGGAGTCAAGTAATAAGTTGTGAGTTTTAATTGGATATGTTAATTGGGTCTAGCTCAAGTGTAAGAGAGGACAATTTCGTATCTACCCCACCTAGGACCAAACTACACTTTTGACATGTTTTCTTTTCATGAGAAGACTATTGATTATGACTCTTCATGACTTAATTTTTTATTGGGGATGGAAAGGTAACAACAATATCATTCTAGCACATATATGTGTGTGTAACCTCTAACCAAAATTTTGGTTCGTAACCTACCAAAAGTACTCAATTGTTAACCTAGTGGAAATTTGTTGGTAACCAAGAGAGAATCTATTTGTCTCTCTCTCTCTCTATATACCCCCAACTCCGTCTACTCGCCGCTCTTTGTTCTACTATTTTTCTTGCATTGTGAAGTAATTATTTTTTTAATTAATGTTTAAAATCCATATAGTTTATGAGTTTCACATTTCCATATTAATTTCAAGAATCTATTTTGAATATTTTTTACACAAGAACATAGCTACATTAACCATTGAACACATAATAACATATGCATTCCATTGACTATTAAGGCATAAAGTTCCATTTAAAGCTCTATTTTTACTAGTTTTGTAGATACCTTATGACACTATCCTATATCCCTTGGATTTATCCATCATTTGAGATATTTGGTAGTATATACAAATTTATTTACTTTTTTTTAGGGATGTTGATATTTACAAAATTTTGTGTGTTGGTGTAATTTACTAGTATTGTGGCATTGTTGCTCTTTAAATGAAAAGTAAAAGAGCTGAAAGCAATCTTGCAAAAAGGTAGAATTCATTTTCTTATCAAATATAAACAACCATGAGTAAGATGGAATTGAATTGCAAAGAGTGAATATGCAATTGTACTTAACAAATAATAATCTATTGTATATATGGAACAATTATTTCTTGAATGCATCGTATTTTTTAACACAATTTCGTAGTGTACAAGAAATATTCATTGCCAAGAGTCATTTATATTTGGACTAGGTTGACAAAACACATCTTGAAACCATCTAGTGAGACCTAATGATAATGGGTAAGTAAATCTCCCCCTATGCTTCACATGTCCTACATATTTTCACGAGTCTTGGTCACATCTCTGTGTAAGACATGAGTGACCTACTTGTGTAGTAAACTGCTCAAAAAGGAACCAGTGTCCCACTTTGGTGGTCTTTTCCAATGTCTTCCACTTTGGTGGTCTTTTCCCTACCTGCTAGTTAACAAAATCTCTTCATAAGTAAATTGATATTTCATTGAATTTCTATTTAATAGTATTTTTAATGGTATATCAATGTTTTGTAGAGTGATCTCCTTCTCCATTCTCAAATGATAGCCAAGAATTGGCATATTTATGCCAACCCCCATTAAGCAATAGGTAGCAAATTTTCTTTCATGTTAGTAGTCTCTTGTGCCTGTACATTAGGTACCTAGTTTTAGTCATTCTCTTAATGGGCAAATAACTAATTATATGAGGATATGATAGGTTACTTATCATATTAATTATAAGATCAAAAATTATAAACACTTTTGAATTTTTCTCAGTATTTCTCCATGAATATATAGAAATGCTACAACCCAAATATTCAAATCCATATATATAATAAAACAATATTGATGAGTGTCTCAAAAGGGGTTTATTTTTTTCCCAGAGCCAAGATTCATACGATTTACAATTGTTTTCAAGGTAAAAATAAGTTTTGGACATGGAGGGATATGATGTTATGAAGATTAAACTCTTTATTTTGGGGATTCTAATGCAATACATTATATGCGGTCTTTGTGGATCCAACCATAGGGAACTTTTAAGGAATATTAAAGAAATGTTCTAATACATTTTTTTAGTGGATCCAACCATAGGAAACTTTTAATGAATCCACTTTCTTGTTCTTTTTCTGAATTGATTTCCCTTGGCATTCACTCAACTTTGTAATTTCAATGACTTCTTTGTGTGGGTTTTGTTGATTATTATGAAAATATTGTGGTTTTATCTTCTATTCCTTATCCTTTTAGTCATTAGTCCTTTCCTGAGCAGTTGTCCAGGAGCCGAATTGACAGTCATCACTTCGGTGTTTAAAGACCTATAGATTCAAATGCCCTGTTTTTTTATGCATGGATGATGAGTGAAGGATAAGAATCTTCCATGTTGTCTATAGACCCCTTACTTATCTTTTATTTGATCGATTCATGGTTGAATGTTTAGTTTTTGCGTATTCTTCTTTGATGTGGATTTTGAATGATAAACCTCTCAGTGGAATGACAGTCCCTTGGCAAACCCAACTTCTTATTTCAATGACTTTTGTGTGTGGGTTTTATTGATTATTGTGAAAAGATTGTGGTTTTATCTTCTGTCCCTTATCCCTTTAATCATCAGTCCATGCCTGAGCAGTCGGCCAGAAGCCGAATCGATGGTTGTCACTTCGGTGTTTAAATACCTATAGATTCAAATGCCCTCCTTTTATGTGCATGGATGATGAGCGAAGGATAAGAATGTGTCATTCTGTCTATGGACCCCTTAATTATCTTTTAGTTGATTGATTCATGGTTGAATGATTAGTCTTTGTGTCTTCTTCTTTGATGTGGATTGTGAATGATAAACCTCTTAATGGAATGATAGTCCCTTGGCGAACCCAACTTCTGATTTCAATTACTTCTATGTGTGGTTTTTATTGATTATTATGAAAAGATTGTGGTTTTATCTTCTGTCCCTTATCCCTTTAGTCATCAGTCCATGCCTGAGCAGTCGACCAGGAGCCAAATTGACGGTCGTCACTTCAGTGTTTAAAGACCTATAGATTCAAATGCCCTATTTTTATGTGCATGGATGATAAGTGAAGGATAAGAATCTGCCATGTTGTCTATAGACCCCTTAATTATCTTTTAGTTGATTGATTCATGGTTGAATGACCAATCTTTGCACCTTCTAATGAGTGAGTACCTCTATGGCTTGATTGTTTAAAACTTTGATTTATCTTTGCATTTTTAATTGCTTGAACTTGTGTACATATTTGGATTTTTATTGATAAACTCTACATTGTTGATAGATATTGAGGAGTGATGTCGACATGTGATTATCCAAACATTCCTTGTAAATGCTCTAGGCATTCTCAAGAAGGAAGAACATGAACTCCTTCTTCAACTGAGACTCTGAGTGAGCACCAACAATCTCGTGAGGGGATATTTTCAAACGAGTCTGTAAATAGATCAACTGCAAAACCTACTCAAACAAATGTTATGAATGTAGCCTTCTTAGATAGGTTGCACATCAATACTCCTACACCTAAGAATGTAGGGAATAGCTATGGACAAGAGAATATTTCTGGTAAGTTTCTTAAATTTTGTTTATTTTTGTTGATTGTTTTTGTATTTAAATTTATGTTAGGTTAAATCTTGAAGTTATTTCAAATGTGTGTATTTAGAGAAAGGGGCAACAATGACAGTGGCTAACACGAATATTCAAATGTTGGTGCAGAGGGTGAAGGTGGATTTAGGAAGCCGCATTGTGAAGAAACAAAAGATTACACACCACCATCCACATATCCTTCAGATGTTGGCAATGAACTTCCCTGGGAAGGAAATACTGAAGAAATGACGCTTGAGCGATGCTCAGGTGTTAAAAAGAGGTTGGAAAATGATTTGGCAGTATTGGAACTTCCTCAAGAGAGAAAACAAAGTTTTCAAATTGTTTTTCATTCACTGGAAAACTTTATAGATGCATATCAAAAGATGGGGCCAACCACTGACAATTTTCTCGATCTAATGAGCCGACGAAATTCAGAGGTGATGGGTCCTGATAAATGGGAGACAGTAAAAAATAAAGTTTCAAAAAAAGACACCATCTCCATGTTCAATTTCAAAAAGGGCCCAAAGTGGAAAATGTTGAAGGTGCAATATTTTAAGCACCCTGACTTTGTCAGACATCTGTATAATAGATTTTTTTCGGCATATGGGAAATTGTCGTAGAATGATGAGGTTCCACACTATTTTGCAAGACACATTTTTGCGGAGTTTTTCTTGCGCATGCACCTAGATTATACTAGTCTACCATCCAAATATTATGGTACTGGTAAATTACGTACTTATGATGGCAAAGGGGCATATCGAAGTGTGGCATTACCAAAGCATCCACAACCTTTAGTACCTCGCCCAACAGGGGCATTTACATCACTTTCAGATTTCTAGGCTACATCAGAAGTTGGCAAAGAGGTCAAGACTTCAATCGTAGAAAATTTGGAAGATATGTTTTATGGTGTTGATGTTGGCATGAAGTGTCAAATAGAAGAAGCCAATTCTTGTGGCACATTTGTTGATAAAATAGATGCTGACTTAGATGCAATGTCAGCGGAAGAAGTTTTGGAGTATGCAAAATTTTATCGGGATGCTTGGAAGAAGGTCATTCAAAATTATGACCCGAATCACAGATTGGTATGTGATCTATTTAAGAAAATTTTGATGCATTTTATGATAGTTTACTTCGAGTTCTAGATTTAGATATCCTTGTCTCTATAGAAATAATCAAGTTCTTCTTGCCATTAATTGCAATTTGGAGATATGTTAAACGAATCTCTAGTCGATAGGAGATTTGATTTGAAAAGTTTGAATTTGGATGGATTGAATCGGGCATGTTTTTTTAATAGTTGTTCAATCTCCACTCTTTTGAATAAGAGATCAACAACATTTATAATTTTGTATAATTGTGAACACATTGAATCCTATATTTAGTTATTAGTTGTGTTGTTCATAGCTCTCTATTCCATCTCCTGGTACTTGGGTTGGCTTGTCTCAATTCTCAGTGGGAGAGTTTGAAGAGGGCGGGAGTTCACAGGTATCATTTAATGTCTTAAAATCATTTAAATTTAATGTGTTATATAATCATTTGAATATAACTTTTTAAATTTTCAAATTTGAAATGTGTTATATAGGCTAATGTGGAGAAGAGAGTACTTGAGAGTGTGCTCGGAAGAGAGATTGGGATTGAGGAAGCACCCAGATTAGGAAAGGATGTGTCCATTCAGGATGATTCATAAATGTATGTTCTTGACTTTTATCAAATTTTTGTTTTGCCAAATTTATAGTTTAGCCTTTCCTCAATTATTTTGAATTATATAGAACCCCTAGATAAGTTTGTCGTTGTCTTAAATGGTGTACATTCAAACTTATTTAAGGTTAGATCATGATGAAGACCTAATTTTGAACTTGAATATGTTTGAATATTTGAGAACAGACTCTATCCCACATCAGAAAATAGGAAGTTTCTAAATTTTCCTCGATTGCATTCCTTGCTTTCTTGTCCAAGAATGGCGTAGTATTATATGAGAACATCTAGTCCACCGAATAAAGAGAAGATAAGTATATTTCAAAAGAATTGTTTTTAAAATGGATATTTGTGAACTTTTTTAGATAATAAGTAGTTTTTTTGAAGAATTGTTTAATATGGAGTTTTGTGAGTCCTTTAGTTTGAAAGGGAATCGTGGAATTTGATTATATGACCACTACAGAAGAAGAAGAAAAGTATTTAACTTCTGAGGAGATTAGTATTTTATTTTTGTGTATATATGATCAAATAACAACATATGGGATGAGAATTACATCCAAGGATTTGGGACTTTATCCACAAGGAGAATTTCCTAAAGGATTTTGGACTTTATCCACAAGGAGATAAGTATTTCTTTGGAAGAATGACTTAATACATGGATATTTGTGAATTATCTTCATACACAGTTCTATATTTATTTTCAGATTATTATCTAACTCTAACTCACAATCTATTTTACCAAGAACACAATAACATCACTTGGGATGAGAATTCCACTTGAAGGATTTGGGACCTTATCCACAAGGAGAATTTCACCTCAAGGATTTGAGAGCTTATCCACAAGGAGAATTTCACCTCAAAGATTTGAGACCTTATCCACAAGGAGATAAGTATTTCATTGGAAGAATGAATTAATATGGAGATTTGTGAACTTTCTTCATACATAGTTCTATATTTATTTTCAGATTATTATACAACTCTAGTTCAATTTTTTTTTACCAAGAACATTATTTTTCTTTTTTAATTTTTTTAAGATTTTAGATAAGATTTACAAATTGTTTAAATCATGTACTCTTAATTGGAGAGTAACTAGATCTTAAATATGTTTAACTGTGGTTGGTTATGTTATTATTACTTATTGTTTATTTAATATTTAGTTACAATATATATGCTAATATGTGTTATTTGTTTTTTATTATGGTTTTTATTTTTACAGATATCTAAATTATATTTAGTGGAAAATATGTTTACAATATATTTTGTGGGAAATAGTATGTTCGAGGATGTCAGTTAACTCTTTTAGTATGTATGTCAATTTTATTTTAATTACAATATTTGAATTCTATATTATTTTGCATGTTTGAATTGTAAATTTTTAATTTTTGAAATCTGTTTTTTGCAGGTTTGAATTTCATGTATGAAGTGATCTATCTTAAAGTGATGGATTAGAGTCTAGAATTTTGGAGTTAAAGGTCTTTGTTTTTGTTATAATCCTAAAATGGATGTGGAACTTATGTATTTTACAGTGTTACTATTCAGACTTTGATTATAATATATATATATATATATATATATATATATATATATATATATATATATATATATATATATATATATATATATAT
>JASDQU010740015.1:113818-125730 GCA_032191745.1 Picea mariana
TTCAACAATTTCACTTAGTCATCAGATATAACAAAGGCACTTCTAATAATATGGCTGATTTACTAAGTTGACCTCCCAATCCAGTTCTTTCCATTCTAGAAGTGTATTGTGCTACTTATGACACATGGAAAGATCAATATGTTATTGACCCCAAATTTCGAGAGATTTGGGAAGCCTTGCAAAGTCCCACAGTGATCAACCAGACCCCCTTCCTAGACTACATTATTCAGGATGGGTGGCTATATAAGTTGAATTTTCTATGTGTTCCACACTCAGAAGACCGCCTCTTGCTCATCAGGGAGGCGCATGCTTCAGCCTATGAGGGACACTTCAGGACCACAAAGACCATCCAACATATGCAACACCATTTTCATTGGCCTTCCATGCATCCTGAAGTTGAAAAAATTATCAGATCTAGTGCATTATGCTCACAATCCAAGCAATCCAACCGAAATCATGGGTTGTATCAACCACTGTCGCTTCCTTCTAGGCCTTGGGAGTCAATATCAATGGAATTACTCAGTGGACTTCCAACAACCCAAAAGAAACATGATGCAATCTGGGTAGTGGTATGCAGCTTCAACAAAATGGCACTTTTTATCCCATGCACGAAGACTACTACAACAGCACAAACATTGGAAGTCTGGCCCTATTTTGGCCTCCCAAGAACTATCATCTCAGAAAGAGATTATCACATCCTTAGCACATTTTTGAAGACCATATGGGAGCTATTGGTGTGCCACCTCAAGTTTCCTATTGCATTCCATCCTTAAAAGGATGGCCAAACAGAGGTTTTCAACAGAGTCTTGGTTAATGCTCTCTGAACTTACTTTGGGCGCAACAAACAATGGGACAATTACTAGCACATTCTACAACATAGCTACAACAAGGAAACACATTCTTCTACTATCTTTTCCCCTTTGAAGTCTTCTTGGGCTTCCAACCAACATCTCCAATCGAGCTCCCACTCACATGGGCTCCTCAAGGTACCTTCCATCAACAACAAGAACAACCTTCAACTCAATGATTTCTCCAAAAAATTACACAACGCCATGGTGCAATAACAACAACACTCAAAGAAGCCCAAGATCATGCTAAGCAACATCATAAAAAACAAAGAGCCTTCATGTCCTTTCAACCAAGGGATTAATTCTGGTTACACTTAGATAAGAAGCACTTCGAAGGCCACCATCGCAAGCTTTTGGCAATAAGATATGGTTTGTGTACCATACTCGACAAGATTGGAGAAAATGCGTATAGGTTGGATCTGCCACCACAACTGGGAATCAACAATGTCATTAATGTAAATCACTTAAATTTTTTTGAGCCTTCCCTCCTAGAAGAACCAGTCACCATCACTCATCCAGTGGACAACGTTCCCAATTTCCAACTCCCATTGGCCAAAGACATTATATTGGACACTTGGAGTTGCTCTACAAGACACCAGACTTACACTTCATATATGGTAGCCTGCCAAGTCCAAACTCCAGCTCAGGCAAAGTGGATCACAACTAAGGTATTGCAAAACAATTTTCCACATCTTCTCATGGAAGCCAAGATGCTTCTAGATCTAAACAGGGAGGAATTGGGCCAATGAGGCCAACTAGGGGAATGCCCACATGGGGCGTGCAAGTCAATCACCTAGGTGCAACACTTCTTGAACTTTTGATGATGAATTAAATATATGTAAAATAAATGGTTCCTTCAATATATAAGTTGAACCAGGACTAAAATAAATCATTTTTACTTTTTCTTCTGAAGCTATGTGTCTTGGTTGTTTTATTTTCTGAGTTTACATTTTTACATTGACGACAATTTCATTTTTAGGTTTTTCTGAAGAATAACCAATGCGCCTTCCTTCATGGTTGCGTCCTGGTGACTCTGTTTCCTTGCTTCCACTTCTGGGATCAAGCTTATCCCATTATCTAGCCACTCTCTCAGGGAGAAAATTGTTTCCTTTGAGTTTTCTGAGGCAGAAGAGAGGGCACACCAACTGGGGTTTGTGCCCTTGCTGGTTTCTTCTTTGCTGGGATGAAGTGAGTGCACCATCTTCCATGGATGCACTGTGCTTCTCCCACTAATTCCTGGAGATCACTCTAATATCTCCAAAAGCCTCTTGTCCACTCTCGAGTCATCCTGGTTTGGATCCCCATTGCTTGGTCACCCAAACCAATGGTGTGCCCTTGTTCAGATTTGTGCCCTTAAGGAGAGTTTGGTCAAAAGTCGGGCTATGGCTTGTGTGGTCACCTTCTCTTGTAGATCACCTTCTTGGGTAGATAAATCTTGGGAATATGCATATTAGAAAACTTAAACTTAAGTTTCAGGTGGAATCATGAAGGTGGGTTACACTTTCCTGACAATCGGGTCTACAACATTCCGAAAATCATTTTTTTGGCTGAACTTATTTTTTTTTTGGCCGAACCTTTGAACGTTAAATTGAACAACACCCTCATGATGCACTCGTTTTTCACATCCAATTTTAGACGAAAGATATTTTTTCATCCGATAACATATTTTCGGCCGGAAGATATTCCGGCCAAAATAATGTTTCGGCCGATTTTTTTTTTCAGTCGAACATTATTTCGGTCGACATATGTTTCGGCTGAACAAATGTTTATAAATTACCTGCACATCGCACTTGTCATAGTTTTTACGAGTTCAGAGATTGTTTGTTGCTGTGTTGTTGGGAGGGTGTTTGATGTTGTGTTGTTCGGAGGGTGTTTGTTACTGTGTTGTTTGGAGGGTGTTTGTTGCTGTGTTGTTCAGAGAGTGTTTGTTGTTGTGTTGTTTGGAGAGTGTTTGCTACTATGTTGTTCGAAGAGTGTTTGCTACTGTGTTGTTCGGAGAGTGTTTGCTGCTGTGCTATTTGGAGTTGTGCTGCTTGGTGTTTGTTGCGAGTAGATGGGTGGTGGACATTGGATAAATGTTGTTGTGGAAGTTGGAGCAGCGAGTGTCATTAAGTTATGGTTAGATTAGATTGATTTATTAAAATAACATTAAAATTTATAACATAATTATAGTTTAGATTTTTAGATTGTTTAGGAATTAAATATAGTTTAGGAATTAATTATGTTTTTTTAGATTGTTGATAGGGCCATATTCGGTCCTGTCCTTATATAGGTACAGGCCCAAATTCAGGCCTGTACCTGTACATGGACAAGGCCGAATATGGCCCTATCCATGTATAGGTACAGGCCCAAATCCGGGCCTGGACTTGTACATGGACAGGGCCGAATATGACCCTGTCAATTTACCATATACCTTGACAAAATTAGGAAAGAAAGGTGATACATTGGGATTTAGAAAATAGTACAACATTTACAAAATTGTGTAAATACATTTGGATTTAGAAAGTAGTGATTATGAAATACCATTGTTATGTTTTCCTTAATTGTGTATTTTTAAATATTAAGTTGTTATTATTGGACTACATCTATTTTTTATGATACATTTTCAAAATCACTCTTACATAGACAATACATAGTTAATAGTGAACCTAGCTTACATAGACAATACATGCTTGAGCTTTTACATATCACACCTTATACATGTTTCTTATAAACTAATGGTAATAGAATACATTCCCTTGAAATTTGGCCCTGTCCATGTACAGGTTTAGACCCGAATTCGGTCCTGTACCTATACATGGACAGGGCCATATTTGGAGAGTAGAATGGATGATAGAAGCAAAAGTGGTACTACAATACTTTGGAGGATGCATGGTTGGATGTAATGTACCTTGCTAAATTTTCTGATACATTTTGTTTCAGTTCTTGGTTTATATATTAAGACAAATAGTTTGTATTTAAAACATTCTACTCACATAGTAAACACAAACTCTTCTACAAGAATATAAAAAACAACAAAATAGCCCCACTGCTTTATTGTATTAAATATTTGGTGGAAGCAATACAATGAAATCATAGAAAAATACAAAATACTATAAGAGGAATCTGATATATGTTCTCTATATATGTTGTTTTTGCAAAACTACAAATAAGCATGCCTGTAGATGACTGTAGTGTGCAACAATTATCAGCAGGCGATACCAACTCTATAAGTGGTAATATAGGCCAAGACAATCATAAACAACAGCGCCCCCAAAGAAATAGATGGGCCTGTAGGTGTCACCCTTTTGTTTTGACCCTCCTAACATCATTAACAAGTCCCCAAATGGAAGGTAGTGACAACCACAAATGAAGTTCTTTCCCCTCATACCAAACTTGTCCCCAAATGAAGGTACTTTGACTCACTACCAAATATAACAACCCCCAAGGAGTAATAACTCATACTACATAGGAAAAGCTTTGTCCAACACTAAGATATAAACTCAATTATGGAAGAATGTACCCATATTGAAGAAGTTCGCCCCCATAGAGGTTAACTAATTAGATTATGAATAAACTATATTATCTTTTCTTTAAAGGAAAAAATTTAAGGGTTGATGTAATCTAATGCTTTCCTCTCATCACAAGTCAATTATAATAGAAATCTATAAAAAATACAATCTTGTTACTAGGAAGAATTATTGGGTACATGCACAACATATTACTTTATGGTGTAAAATGTCGAAACATAGAAAATTGAATTAAAGCTTCCAAAATATATAACCTTAATTCATTAGAAAATTATATAAATAAAAAAAAACACTAATAATGGAATGCTAATTTTCCTCTTAAAATTTAATGCATATGTTCTCATTAATATGTCATTTTAATATTTAAATGATAGAATTTCTTAAAACAAATTACTTTTCACATTGGTTTCTTCTTCAAGGATCTCAAGGCCAAGGAATGAAACCGCCAAGTTGTTTACTATAAGGTTTGGTGGTTTCAATTCCTAATATTTTCATAAATTTTCTTGGCATAACATTTTTTAATGCCCTAGAATCCAACATACAATTATGCAAAAACAATTCATAACTTTTTTTTTTTAAAGTAGCCACTTTTTCTTCAAAACGTGAGTTGGTTGGGTTCCTTTAGGAGTTCCATGTGGTCACATACTTGGATTTATTTGTTTTTGATTACTGGGATTTGGATTGGTTAGACTTTAAATTAGGTTACTTTGACTTGGATTACTTTTGGCTTATTTTTGAAATTGTTTACCCCTACATTCGTAAATAACCCAATCCTTTTCACAAATTCTCATCTTGACTTCCTCTTGAAATGTATTGGGTGATAATTACCTATCAATGATGGTAGGATAAATGATTCTTTCATTTGATTGATCATTAGAAACATTGTCGATCATACTTGTCCATTCACCCACATAATTATTTAGATCATTTGGTTGATCAATATTAGCTTAACTTTGCTTGTTGGAAATCCTGTTTGGAAACTAAACAAATATATTGGTCATATGGTACACCACAAGGATTAAACCATGGCAATGTTTCTTGGTCAACCACACTATTTGTCTCTAGTGGTTTTGGAACTCTTTGATTCTAATTATATAATGAGGTTGTCTAGACTTATCTCAACCGTTATTTCCCCTTGAAAAGATTGTGGTTTTATATTTTGTCCCTTATCCCTTTAGACATCAGTCTGTTCCTGAGCAGTTGGCCAGGAGCCAAATCGACGGTCGTCACTTCGGTGTTTAAAGGCCTATAGATTCAAATGACCTGCTTTTCTGTGCATGGATGATGAATGAAGGATAAGAATTTGTTATGTCATCTATCCCTTATTTATCTTTGAGTTGATTGATTCATGGCTGAATTTTTAGTCTTTGCACCTACTTGTGTAGATTTGGTTTTTCCTTGAAATTCATCCGATCAATATTTAATTTAATATGCATGGCCTTTTAGTAAATAACTGAATGAATTTCACTTTTTTGAGTCTCTTGATATGGCTTCTCTACCAAATTCAACACTCACTTTTGATATGGCTTCTCTTCCAAACCATAGACTCTTATCATTGTAAACTTCTCAAAAAGGAACTTGTCTCCCACTTTGGTGGTCTTTTCCAATTGTAGTGACCCTTTGACTAAAGGAAAAATTTTAATGAATAATTCATTTTGGATAATAAAGTCTAATATAGAAATAAAAGAGTCTTAGATGGGAACTAATTATTTAACTTAATTTAATATTTAAAGATGGGAACTAATTATTATCTTATTGATGATATTTATATTCATATAATATAACTTCAAATTGACAACTTATTAATTAATTCATTAATAACCTAGAGACATTAGTAACTAATTTGTTTATTGAACCATAATATTTTATGTGTGTTGGATATTTAGGCATAGCTAGCACACACATATCTCATATGTAGATGACTATTTATAAGCGATGTTCCTAATGTAATTTTTAAAATGTTAACAATTAATAATGAAAACAAACAAATAAAGTAAATCAATGAGCTCCCTTTAAACCCCTAATTCCATCTCGCATATCCCATCCCTTCCTTTGTTGAAATATGTCGGATTTTTGACAATATTGAACTAACTCTAGAGATAATCCAAATGTGAAATCTTCAAACCTTTCGACCTAATATCTCTAGTAGACAACTAGTATTAGTCATTAGACATCTAGGGAGTGTGGATAGCATGACCATCCAACAACACCAGGGGAGTGTGGATATCTATAGAAATTACCCTTTATAACCATTAATTTTGTGACAATTAAAAGACTCACTCAATTGCATATTCTTCAAATAGTATATGTTTTTAAAACTCACATTACTATTTGTAGAAATAGGCTTCATTACCACCATAAATTTTGTGACAATTAAGAATCACTCAAAATAATTTTCTTTTTAATATATATCCCATTAAAACTCACATTACTATGTTTACAATAGGTTATGATGCACTTACATTTGAAATTATTGTCATGATTACTCTCAATCAACGTGAATTGCCACCTTATATGACTATATTTTATCTAGATTTTCAACTCCAACTAAGCCTAAAAAATATTACATTTGCATCACCTCATCAAAATTTGTATTACAAATACGAACAATCATCATACACCATTTGCAAAGTTCATAAGTTATATAATATAACATTATCCAATCTATGATCAGATAAGAGTGCACCACTTAGTAAAGCAAGATTTCTTATGTGCCAAGATTAAAGGCATAACAAGTTGTTGTGCACCACTTACTAAAAATTTCTCATGTTATTAGTTGGTGTGTGAGGTCAATTGTGATCTTCAATCTTCCACCTCCCTCTCTCAATCTCTAGCAATTCATATTCTTATGGCCCATCTCTAAGAGATAAATTTACAATTGTTCCTCTTCTTTACATGCCACTTGAACAATCAATTCAACTTCTACATGTCATTTGATGCCCACTTCCTAATGACAATGAATTGGTTCAATAGTTATTGTCGATGGACCATACACATGTTTCTTTTGATCTTGTAATCCCTTGTACATTTTGTCAATTCATTGAGGTTAATATATGCACCCTCAAAGAAGCCATTAGGATTGATCTATTCCATGGTAACGTTGAGTGCTATTCTACCAAGAACCCCAATCAACTTAGTCCTCAACCATTCAACTACTCATAGACCATGCTACACGAAGAATTGACCAATAAACATTCTTTAGAAATTTTTAGGTTTTTGTTGACATCTTCTAGAAACATGCATCCATTATTTCCATTAATTATCTCAATGTGATCTTCAAGTCAATTATCCATAGTTTAGTAAATCTATCACTTCCATATTAGGTCGGTTATCTCCTAGTGGAACTTCCCAACAAAACTTCCTACTTAGTCGCACTCTGACCTAATTGACTATTTGACTTCTTACATGATTCAACACATAATAACATATCCATTCCATTGACTAGTAAGGCATAAAGTTCCATTTGAAGCTCTATTTTTACTAGTTTTGTAAATACCTTATGACACTTTCCTATATCCCTTGGATTTATTCATCATTTGAGATCTTTGGTAGTATATACAAATATATTTACTTTTTTTTTTAGGGATGTTGATATTTACAAAATTTTTTGTGTTGGTGTAATTTACTAGTATTGTGGCATTGTTGCTATTTAAATGAAAAGGAAAAGAGCTGAAAGCAATCTTGCAAAAAGGTAGAATTCATTTTGTTATCAAATATAAACAACCATGAGTAACATGGACATGAATTGCAAAGAGTGAATATGGCATTGTACTTAACAAAGAATAATCTAGTGTCATATTGTATGATTGTAGTTCAAGAACAAGAATCTATATATATGGAACAATTATTTCTTGAGTGCATCGTATTTTTTAACACAATTTCGTAGTGTACAACAGTTTAAAAAAAATATTATTAAAAATAAGTAATTACAAGTGACAAAATCCTTAAAAACTAGGTTCAAAGTGTTTGCTAGAAAACATTTACACTAAGAATCAACACTAATATTCAAGATATTTTCCATGAATAGAAAATCTATATTACTTTGTTAATGTTGGTATTTCTATAATGAGTCAACCTATTCATAGACTGATTAGGTTCAAAGTGTTTTTAGCAAACATTTACACAAAGAATCAACACTAAGATTCAAGATATTTTCCATGAACAGAAAATCTATATTACTTTGTTAATGTTGGTATTTCTATAATGAGTCAATCTATTCATAGATTTATTCTATTTTAGGTAATTTGTAATGGTAATTAGCCAAGCTATCAAGATTCGTTAGGTTAGTGAGTCTAGCCAAGCTATGGTATATATGCTTTCTTAGTTATGGCTTCAAACAAAAATTTCATTAAAAAACTCAATGATTAACATGATTATGTAATTCACGCTTGGTTTTGCATTTTTCTGTGTTCTTCATTTAATAAGGAGAGAAATAAATATCCATTGGCAAGAGTCATTTATATTTGGACTAGGTTGACAAAAAAACATCTCAAAACCATCTAGTGAGACCTAATGATAATGGGTAAGTAAATCTCCCCCTATGCTTCACATGTCCTACATATTGTCATGAGTCTTGGTCACATCTCTATGTAAGACATGAGTGACCTACTTGTGTAGAAAACTGCTCAAAAAGGAACCAGTCTCCCACTTTGGTGGTCTTTTCCAATGTCTTCCACTTTGGTGGTCTTTTCCAATTGTAAAGGCCCTTTGATTAAAGGAATAGTTATAACGAATACTTCATTTTCGATGATAAAGTCTAATTTATAGAAATAAAAGAGTCTTAGATGGGAACTAATTAAATTATACTCATTTATTACTTTAGACATATTGACCAAAGTTATTCAATGCTTATCTTATTGATGATATTTATGTTCATATAATATAACTTCAAATTGACAGCTTATTGGATTTGTGTTGGATATGTAGGCATAATTTAAACATGGTAGGAACTATGTGAGGAAACAAGGAATCATAATCTTATGAGGGCCATGTGACCTAACACTAGTGATATATCCACTCATAGTAGAAACATTTTCTAATGAAAGGCCATATCATATGGGTGTTTTTATGTTAGAAATAACATTTTTCCCTACATTCTAGTTATCAAAAACTCTTCATAAGTAAATTGATATTTCATTGAATTTCTATTTAATAGTATTTTTAATGGTATATCAATGTTCTGTAGAGTGATCTCCTTCTCCATTCTCAAATGATTTAGCCAAGAATTGGCACATTTATGTCAACCCCGATTAAGCAATAGGTAGCAAATTTTATTTCATGTTAGTAGTCTCTTGTGCCTGTACATTAGGTACCTAGTTTTAGTCATTCTCTTAATGGGGAAACTATATCAAGCAAGGGAGTTAGGGAGTTTATAGTTAAGAAATCCCTTAGTAGAAATATGGTTATTTAATGTAACAATTAGGAATAAATCTCTTACTAGAAATCCCTTAGTTAATAGTAAAATTAGGTCTCTTTATGTATCCCTTAGTGGAAATCCCTTAGTTTATAGTAAAATTAGGTCCCTTTATGTAACTTTAGGTCACCATAAAATATATTTCAAAACTATGTATTTAGTTCAACTATATCCACAACTATCCAACAATTTGTACTTGAATCTTTCAAGTGATCCAAATAGATAATATAGCAAAATTACATTTGCTCCACCTCATCTTAATTTAATTTATATTAGGAATACAAACAACTCTCAATCCCATCCCATTTAACATGACAATAAATGATTATTATAAAAACTCTGACATTTAAACAATGATAATGGGAAGTTTAAAGCAATGACACATAATCCATGTTCATGCAAAACCTTCACCTTGTTGTGATTAAAACAAGTTTGTGTGAGGTTATGAAGATTAAACTCTTTGTTTTGGGGATTCTAATGCATTACATTATATGTGGTATTTGTGGATCCAACCATAGGGAACTTTTAAAGAATATTAAAGAAATGTTATAATATGTTTTTCAGTGGATCCAACCATAGGGAACTTTTAATGAATCCACTTGCCTGTTGTTTTTTTGAATTGATTTCCCTTGGTGAACCCAACTTTCTAATTTCAATGACTTCTTTGTGTGGGTTTTGTTGATTATTATGAAAATATTGTTGTTTTATATTATATCCCTTATCCCTTTAGTCATCAGTCCTTGCTTAAGAAGTCGTCCAGGAGATGAATCAACGGTCATCACTTCAGTGTTTAAAGACCTATGGATTCAAATGTCTTGCTTTTATGTGCATGGATGATGAGTGAAGTATAAGAATCTACCATGTTGTCTATGGACCCCTTACTTATCTTTTAGTTGATTGAATCATGGATGAATGTTTAGTTTTTGGATAAACTTGTCAGTGGAATGACAGTCCTTTGGCGAACCCAACTTCTGATTTCAATGACTTCTATGTGTGAGTTTTATTGATTATTGTGAAAAGTTTGTGGTTTTATCTTCTGTCACTTATTCCTTTAGTCATCAGTCCTTGCCAGAGCAGTCGGCCAGGAGCCGAATCGAAGGTCGTCACTTGGGTGTTTAAATACCTATAGATTCAAATGCCCTGCTTTTCTGTGCATGGATGATGAGTGAAGGATAATAATCTTCCATGTTGTCTATGGACCCCTTACTTATCTTTTAGTTTATTGAATCATGGTTGAATGTTTAATTTTTACGTCTTCTTCTTTGATGTGGATTTTGAATGATAAACCTCTTAGTGGAATGACAGTCCCTTGGCGAACCCAACTTCTGATTTTGATTACTTCTATGTGTGGGTTTTATTGATTATTGTGAAAAGTTTGTGGTTTTATATTTTGTCACTTATCCCTTTAGTGATCAGTCCGTGCTTGAGCAGTCGACCAGGAGCCGAATCGATGGTCATCACTTTGGTGTTTAAATACCTATAGATTCAAATGCTCTACTTTTTTGTGCTTGGATGATGAGTGAAAGATAAGAATATACCATGTTGTTTATGGACCCCTTACTTATCTTTTAGTTGATTGATTCATGGCTAAATGACCAGTATTTGCACCTTCTAATGAGAGAGTACCTTTGTGGCTTGATTGTTTAAAAATTTGATTTATCTCTGTGTTTTTAATTTCTTTTTTGTGTACATCTCTGGATTTTTTTTGATAGACTCTTCATTGTGGATAGATATTGAGGAGTGATGTCGACATGAGATTATCCAAACATTCCTCGCAAATTCTCTAGGCATTCTCAAGAAGGAAGAACAAGAACTCCTTCTTCAACTGAGACTCTGAGTGAGCACCAACAATCTCGTTAGAGGAGATTTTCAAACGAGTCTGTAAATAGATCAGTTGCAGAACCTGCTCGAACCAGTGTTATGGATGCAACCTTCTTAGATAGGTTTCACATCAACACTCCTACACCTGAGAATGTAATGAATATCTCTGGACAAGAGAATATTTCTGGTAAGTTTCTTAAATTTTGTTTATTTTTTTTGAATTTTGTTGTATTCAAATTTATGTGAGGTTAAATCTTGAAGTTACTTTCAAATGTGTGTGTAGGCAATCAATTTAGAGCAAGGGGCAACAATGAGAGTGGT
>JASDQU010740015.1:131051-156903 GCA_032191745.1 Picea mariana
CCAACCATGCTTAAGATGTGAAGGAATTTCTTTTTAAATAGAGAGTTTCTAGATCAACCTTTTACAATAAAAAATAATATTCCTTGTGTTCTAGAAGGTACTAAAAATGTATAACTCCTCGATGTGATCAATTGGCTTTGATAAGTGAACTTCACAAGGAAGAGTCACTCAATAGGTGCGGCTCCATTCCTCACATGTGATTTTATATAGTCGCTTGTATTACCACTTGAGGAACCATGACATTGTATCATTTAGCATGTACCAAGGTGGCTCCAAAGTAAATCGAACCCATCGAACATGTGAAAAGGTGGACATGAAGTCTTACGACTTCATGTGAGAGGGACCCCTTTGTAATTAACACGACTTAATCACCCTACATATAATAGTATATATGCCTTTTTCAACATGGGAAAATCAAAGAGTATGGTTGGAAATTATGGGTTTGAAGGGGACAGCTCCACAAGACATATATGGGAATGGGTTCAAACATTCTAAAGCAAGTAAACCCGATCGAATGAAATTCATTAAAATATATTTTACTTTTCTTAACATGTGAACCATTTCCAATCACAAGATGGAATGAGAATTTGATATCATAAATCTACCTTAATACTATGATTTCTTTAAAAAAGATTAGTCTCATCCAAATGTTAGAAGGGGGCATGCTTAGAAGGAAATATGATGATGGGTCTATTAGTCAGTTCAGGTACTTAAAGATGTCTCGTAAATATGCCTAGTACACTTCTCGACTTGAAAACATAACTTGTATTATATACAATACATGTCCCTAAAAGATTAAGTTCTCCTCTATCCTATATTAAAGTTAGGGTGCACCCCAAACGATTCTTGGTTCTTTCACTCTTATACGAATTTAGGTTATAGCATACTTGGGCATAAATTTCCAAGTGATTCCCTCATTCATATCCTAATTATAGTGGAATTCCCCAAGAACATACTTTTGGGTATTAATGGAGTGTCATTATTTGTAAGTACTTCTCTTACTCTTATTCAAATAGGGTGCACCACAAGTGGTTCCCTTGTTATTATATTAATTCTTGTTTAAATCCCAAGAACATAATTTTAGCACTAAATAAGATACAAGTTCATTAAGTTGTTGTCTCACTCCTATATATGTAAATTAAGGTGTGCCCCAAGCATGTCTTTTACTTCTATACCAATTAGGGTGAAATTCCCCAATGACATACTTTTGGGTATCGATAGGGGTATAAGCTACCAAATGGTTCTTTCACTTCCATACACATTAGTAGTTCCATAAATCCTATACTAATTAGGTTGTAAGTATTAACAATATACTTTTAGGTACTAATTGGGGTGCAGTTCCCAAGTGAGTTTTTTATGCATAGTACCATTTTTATAAATATCAAAATTGAAAATATGTTTGAAGATGGTCAAAACAAGTTATCAAAATCTGGAATGTACTTTCAATGAAAAATTAAAAATTCTGAAATGTACACATGTGCCAAGTTTGTTCAAAAACAACGTAATGATATTCCATCTTCAATTATTCGTTCATGATTGACTTTAGACATTTTCTATTTTCTAACTTTTATTTTTTTATTTTTTTATTGAACTTCTATTAACTTTATGTGCATTGCACATATCAAATGACTATATTGAGAACTTGTGACATCTGACTGATAGTCTTGAAAGTGAACATGAGTATCGATTTGATGGGTTTATTGAAAAAAATATCCTTTCAATACAATGGATCCTCTTTCATATATAAAACCGTTATCATCGAAATCTTCTAATAGCCCCATCTTTTGTTCCGTGCATCGCATCAAATAATATTTCACGTTTTCAGTGTTGTCTATAGGTGCAACCATGGAAAAAACATCTCCTACAAATAATTGGATATATTGGACAACAATTAATTCATGTTAGATTATCACACAAGTATGTATCTACATGTTATTTGAAAAAAATTAAACATAAAATTTTTACCTTCTCTAACAAAATCAGAAACTCTATCGCCATCAACTGACACTATAGTTTCATTTGATTCCATCTCCTATGAGCTTGTAAGTGGCATTTTCCCTTTTACATTAAGTTCAGTATGTCTCCAAGATTTAACATATCCTGCATTTTCGTTCTTGCAAATATCTATGGATTCTGAGTCGTCTATGCAAATTGAACAAAAACAAGAGTCATTTCATCTATCAAATGCAACCCCATTTTGAAAACATTTTGTTTTAACTAAATGTATTTTTCTTGTCTCAGGTATTGTACTGACATCATATGAGATTGGTCTATTTACATCTTCTATTCCAACATGCCAAAAATACCTGCACAAGACAAGAACTTGTTAACTTGAAATCTCTCAAGAAAATGATTGAAGATTGAATATAAATTTGAACACGTTCAAATTTATATATCTTGTGTACATACATGTAACATTTATATATAGACACACATGTGCACATCCCTTGATGGAGTATATTCATGGCTTAGCGTCATGTTGCACCATTCAACAACTTGTTCAACGGATTCAAATCGATCAGCATGAGGGTTCAATTGATACATTTGAAATGCTCGTTTTATACATTCCCCTGCACCGTCGTGCTCTCCTTTTCCATGACCAATCTCAAAAAAATTCCAACAATGTGTAATGTTTAATTTTTTATGAAGACGACATAACCAATAGAATGATCATGCAAATTTGAACTGACCTGCATAGCCATCAGATGATATCCAATGTCGATTGAATATGATTTCACGTTCTTTCAATGAATCATAAAATTTATCAAAACAATGTTGTACATAATGTGTGTTGTGTGTTCGATCATCACTTATATAAAAGTGATATTATTTAATAACATGTTGATTGTCGTTGGTGCTTTCTATGTTTAGAAGACTTTGTTGAGCATGTCTATATAGAACGCGGACAAATATGGTGAATTGATAAAAATGATAATATTCACTCTGTATTTCTTTTTGTGTAGCGAATGCGTAATTCTTTGCAAAATCAACTACAGACAAAATTGTCCCTGGTTGAAACACTTCACGAGATTGTTTGAATTGTAGATCTTTCCATCGATCTCTATATGAATGCTTGGTGTATTTATAGATTTCTTCTTCAAACTTCTTCAAAAACGCTATCTAGCATATTTTATCTACCTTCAAATCAAGCCTTTTGGAAATAACATTTGAAGAATGTGAAGTCGTGCTGCTCATATATTCATATCTCTTCCAATTGA
This sequence comes from Picea mariana, assembly GCA_032191745.1. Lineage (NCBI taxonomy): Eukaryota > Viridiplantae > Streptophyta > Pinopsida > Pinales > Pinaceae > Picea > Picea mariana. The sequence goes on from JASDQU010740015.1 coordinate 134,270, forward strand.
CTCTTATATTAGAAAATGATTGATCATTCATATCAATATGATACTTTGAATGAAACAAACTTAGATTTCCACAATGATCACATTTCTTTCCACCAACACATTCTTTTTTGTAAAATAAATCATCATCTTCTATTTCACATAGAATTTCAGATATAAAAACACAGAATGTGGGAGGAGGTGAACCTGGACATAAAGGTTTACCAAAATCCAAAAAAGTGTCGTAATACAACTCAAACTCCACATGATAATGACAACAACATGTGTCACAGATAATGATGGGTCTAACAAACCATGGTTTTTGTTGCACAAATGTATTGATGGAAATTTTAACTTCTTTGTGCTCTTATTTGAACTTATTAAACAACTCTATTTGTGTCATTGAAAATATATGTTTTTTATGTTCTTCATATTGATTTTGTGCTATTCTTCGTCACAACACATCCCCTGTATGTGGTGAAACACACGAGATTCTTCCAACCAACAATTATGGGCCAATTCTTTAACATTTTCTACAAGTCTATCTTTGTAGGGTTGTCTAGAAATCACTGTCCAACAAGCCAATTCATCATTTACATCTATTTGGAATTTTTTTTTTATATGTTTGTGCAATGTTTTTCTTAACGTTCCCATCATTTTTTCCATGTGTAGTGTCAAACGATCTTTTATATTGCTCCCTGAAACAATTGATGTTTGTAATGTTTTACGTGCAACACGCACATCTTCTTTTCAAGATTTTCCAAAAGCTTTTAATACATTAGTTATATTGTTAAAGACATTTTGTTGCACCTTTGTATCCTTTGTTGACTTTTGAATACCGAATAATGATGTAGCTTCTTTTAACTTTCTTGACTTCAATAGACAAAGTAAAAATTGAGCCTGTATTGTTATTGATTCATCTTTGAAAATAGTATTATACATATTCTCAGTTTGATATCTTATATAATGCTTAGCTTTTTTCTTCCCAAATTTGTGAGTATCAACATTTTCTAATATTTCATCATTAATATTGATAGATTCTCCTGCATATTTCAATTTAAAGTTTATATTAAAAAACATAACCTGAACACAAATTCACTAAGTTATATATACTTGAGTGTTCATCTTGTATTAATCTAAATTTATGTACATACCTATAGGTGATTTGTCTTATAATTCAATTTCGGTTTCAATGTGTTATTCGACATTATGAGACAAATCTATTTATGTTTTTTGAAAAACATCAAATTGTAATTAAAATCAATTATATTATTTATAATATTTTAAATTTGAATTCTATACTTTGAATTTTGTACTTTCTGAACACAGTCCCAATGTGTGTCATGTGCTCAATCAACATATATGTATGCATACTGGGTTTAACTTCTTCTTGTCGAAAATATCTATTGACATTATCATCGTTTCTTTCTTCAATATTTACACGTTCTTGTTTCTTTCTCTGATAAAGCTCTTTCCTTTGTTCGATTTGGTGAGTATCATCTCGAGTGCGATCATATTTTCTCTTGTGCAATTTTTTGTTTCCCATGACTTTTATGGTTATCTGTAAAAGATATGTTCAACAAGGACATCACCTTGAAAAAATGCTAAACATTTATCTTTCAACATATAAATTGTTATTCCAATAAAAACTTGAACAAACATCAATTACATTATTCAAAAAAAACCAAAAAGATGATTCAAAACTTTGTTTAAGTGCTCTAGAAAACCACCATGTATCGATATCGATCCTTCGATTAAGCGTATGGAACAGAGGGAAGAAATAAAGAAAAAAGAATACAGCTGCAATCAGTAATAGAAATGCTTTGAAATCCCTATCCTCGAGCTTATATATGTCTGTCCATTTGATGAATTGTGTTAAATGTGTTCGGTTAAAATCCTATTTATACAATTTGGCACGAAAGGAAACAATATGATGTGTCGTTTCATTTTTTCTGATGGACAGAATTCGTTCGACAGTCTTTCGGCCGAAATAATGGTTTTTCCGATGAAAACCTTGGAAACCGTTCAATTTTGATGGTTTTCGTTAGATTTTATTCTTTCGGCCGAAAAAAGGAAATTGGGACTAAAAACTAAAACCAGAGAATTTTCCCAAACTTAACTGAACTTTGGAGGTTGTAGACTCCGGTAAATACTGAGAATTTGGTTTTGAAATTGACACCAGCATTTCCAAAACTGAATCTACCTTCAATTCCTATAATTTTTTTTCATTTTCTTTATTTTTATCTAATTTTATTTAATTTTTAAAAAAATCACTACATAATATTTTCAGCAGACATTATGATTTGGTGAAATGAAATATCGGTATCTCTAAAAATATACAGTGAAAAATTTGGAAAAAAATATATTCATAATCCCTAAACTGTTCTTTTCAAAAGCGTATATTTAGATTTTAGTTTTAAGTAAAAATTAAGATAGATACAACGTGTAGAAAAACATATGTTTAAAATCTGCAACATTTTCAGCTTGGTCAACTTAAAAAAATTCTAGAAATTATAATATTCATCTGTTAGATTCAAAATTATAGTCATAATAAAATAGAGTCTCTGTAGATTGTTGCACTATATTTCATTTCTTAAAAGCATAAGCTTAATAATAGATACATTGTTGTAGAAATAAGTAAGTCATTATCATTCATTTCATGTTTAAGGAACATACTGTTAAACAATTGCCAAATTGACATATCAAATCATGATAAAAAAAAATTTAAAAATAGTCATTGGAAAGACAACACAATTCTTCACAAGTTTTGTTTTTACTGTAAAGTGAAATTCTAAATAATAAAAAAAAAAATTATGTCAGAAGTTGAATAACTTGTGAAAATATAGTTTTTTTTCTCATAAAACAAGCAAAAGTGTAACCCATATTCATGATTTCACCCTTTCATAACATGGAAAATATGCATCTCTGAAAACTTAGACTTAGGTTGCATAACAAGGGAAATATGCATCTTGGCAATAAGAGATCAAGTTTGTTGGCCAATAGCATTTTCAATAAAATGAATTTAATTGTTTAAAACAAATAACCATTTCATTTGTCTTATGTAGTCCTTTGGAAAGGAGAGAAATATTAGTGGTCAAAGACAAAGTAATTGGTGGTCAATGATGAATCCATCACTAGAGTCCATGGACTAATAACATAGTGTATATATTAATATTAATATTAATTATTTATTATCTTAAAATATATAATTAAACTTTAGAATTGAGCTAATTTCTTCCATATATGTGGGTGGTAATGGAGGAAGAGGAATACCTCGGTAGAAAGAGAGACAATACAGTCTATAATGCTTCAGCAACAGGTAGAGTCAGTCATACATATATTCACGTTAAAACAACTTGAAACGATTCGTCGATTATTACAGTCTTAATAATGTAAATTCTAGGCTGTATCGATAAGAGAGAAAATGATGAATGGTTTTTTATGATCTGCCCATTCAAATTTGATTTTGTGGAAAACTTAAAGATTCAGTTGCTCCACATTCTTAAATTTAAGGGAAAAACCCTACTACTCATTTTTCACTACATCAATAGGAGAGTTGTCCGGTCAGGGCGCTTGATCGACTTGACCTCCCGTGGGAAAATTTCCCATCCTAGTTTGATTTTTTTCTGAATCACTCAAGTTCAACATGATTTTTTTTGTCAAGATAGGCCTACCTTTTGTATTCATCATGGGGTCTAGGTAAGTAAGCAATAATTTCAAGGGTGGTAAACATGATAGGTTGTTGATAGCAGTAAGTAAGACAGTATTCTGGTAGGCATATAAAGGGTAATATCAATGCCTTAAGTTCCCACCATAATCCTTTCCAATCTAAGTAGTAAGGCTTTTAGTTCCTCAATCCAAGAGGCATGGAGAAAAAATCCATCCAACGAAAGTAGGCTAACCAAAAAAAGGTGAATAGCGATGTGAAAAGTGCCCACTCCTACCGATAGAATCTCAGTATTCTGGCTGTAGGGAAGTAAAAACAATCTACCCACAACTGTAGTTGTAAAACATCCATTCATCAAGTAGGCTAAATAAATTCCTCTCTCCAATGTGTGGTACCTTAAGTCTGTTTCTAGGCCTGACCATGAAAAAGGTAAGCCTGTCTAAGCTTTTCCTTGTCCATCCACCCACCAAGCTATAGCAGAAAAAAGTAATTTGTATTGAGGTTTGGGTAAAAATAAAGGTAGGTATATGGGTCCTAACTAAAAGTTATGTTTGTAAAAGAATCCCCTTTATCAAGTATGTTAATCCCCAACAAGGTTCTTGAAGATAAAAAAAAGAGTATCTTCTCTAAAACCCGATCGGTCGGTTAACTCATTTATTCTTCCAGGCTTTGTATGAAGGCACCTACCAGGTTGGGGCACCTAGGTGGGGTTGGTCTGGTTGATTAAGAAAAATGTCCCCACACACACATTTTATAGAGAAGAAATTGGTTTGGACAGGTTCGTAGGCATATTCTCCATTAGGGTTCCCAAACTCGCATTTTGAATAGTTAACTTGACTCTGTGCCTCAATGGACCCTCTTCCTCCTTACGCACTGGGAGTCTGAGGTAATCCACACATGGATAACCAAAGAAATTATCTATTAATCAATAATATTACGTATATATAAAGCTAAAGAAAATAAGTCTAATGGGTAATTCATACAGGTAATATACTCTCGACGAAGCCGGGGATGTGGTAGGTTCATTCACCATACTGTAATCGAGATAATGCTTGGCCTATAAGTCTATAAATTTATGAAATAAAATATACTTTAAAATACGTATATAAAAGGAAACTAATAAAGCAGTTGTGTGGAAACATGTACTTCCTACGTTATGGTTCTACTATGTGTGAGGTAGTAAGGGAAGGGTCAGGGAAAAAGCTCCTCTAATTGAAGGCATATGGTAGACAGTGAGTTACATTTCTAGGTCTAAGGTAAGGGATCAACTCATCCTACCCGGTGCTTCTAAGGTAAGTGATCATAGCATGTTGTTATTCCTATTCCTGGCATTAAGTGTGGTTGGGCATAACATCATCTCCTAGGCTTTATGCATAAGTTGAAGTCTCTAACCAACCATGTGTATGCTTGTAAGTAAAGGTATCATGCCATCATCCTCTCCTCCTCTACTTCTCTTCCAGGTCTAAAGAATAGGTTGGGATCCCTCCACTCACTCCATGCTCCTAGGTTGAAGGCATTAGTAAGAGAAGGGTAAGGTGATCATCCCCATCCATCCAGTGCTTATAAGAGAAGGGATAATAGCATGCCATACTTTCCTACTTTAGTTTTCCTAACTTATAGGGTTGGTACTCCATCTCCCTCCTAGGATGAAGGTATAAAGGTAAGGGTAAGGTTGTTGTTTCATGCCATCCATACTCATATTGTACTTCTATTCCAGGTTTCATGACTGGGTTGGGAAACACTCCTCCCTCATCCTGGGCTTTCGGTAGTAAAGTCAAGGGTAAGGTTAATCCATCCCATCTGGTGTTTCTTCTAATATAAGGGTTAATATCAATCCCTCCTAACTAAGTACATTCATTCCTCAAGTGTTATAGGGCAAACATTTCTAGCTCTGAAGGTGAATTAGTTGGACTTAATCATAAGGCAAGGGTGAGAGGTTCATGGTGATAGTGCATACGCTACTGATATTCCTAGCTTCAGCGATAGATTAGTAAGGGATAGAATCACTTCAATTGTTTGTTGGGTGAAGAGGCAGTAAGTAAAAGGTAACGGGTGAACATGCAGGTGAGTAAAAAAATGGGAATATCAAAAAAGTAATACGAAAGTTCTAAGTACCTATAAAGCCAAGCCGGTAAGATCTCAAAGTTAAAGTAAGTAAGGCAGTGTAGGCATATAAAGGGATTTGTTGTGTCCTATTTGAAGTGCCAGAGAACCCAAGAAAAAAAAGATTGTCCCTTAAATAAAAAAGAGTTAGCACAAGTATCTAAGCTTAAAGTGTCGACTCCAAGTACACACGTAAATATAAGAAGACATTGGTAAATAGGAAACAGGCTTATTCACTCAGAACATTTCATTTCTCCATATGCTTTGTAGGTTGGTCCATGAATAGAAAAAACCTTATCAGATGCATCCCTCCACTCCATACTCCTAGGGAGAATATAGTAAGCGAAGGAAGGGTAAGGGAAAAATCCCCACTATAATAATATCAGGCATATGACATATTAAGTAAGTGATGTTTCTAGGTCTAAGGTAAGGGAGAAACCCCCACCCAATCTGGTGCTTATAAGAGAAGGGTAATGTGGGTTGGGCAAGACTCCCTCTCCTAGGAATAAGGGTAGTAAATAAAGTCAATAAGGTTGGCCAGTCTAATCACGATCTGAAAGGTCTAGTGCAGTAGCTATGAAGCAATTCCATCAAGGTAGTATATGGTGAAGGCAGTGGAAAGTAAGGATGAGGTTGTTGATCCCGTTGTGTTGATACCATCTCTTCTAAGAGAAGGGATAATAAATACCTCGTACCTCCTAAGATTTCTGCAAGTGTGATAAAGCATCTCCTAGCTGGTTGTCTGGGCATCATATCCTATGAATGTCTAAAGCCCATCTAAAATCTCTCTCTTCTCTGATGGGATCATACATAAGCTATCTGGCAGTTAAATGATATATATCTTCTAAAGGGAAACTCTCTTGGCTAATTGACCCATCCCATACATCCGGTGCTACTTCGAAGATCAAGTCATGGGTTGGAAAACACTCCATCTCCTAGGGTGAGGTTGTTGGGATGAACATGTCCTGATACTTGATAAGATGAGGGTAGTTAATATCATTCCCTCCTAAGGTATTAATAAAGTAAGTGTAGGTCTAGTTTTTAAGGTGGGTAAATAGTTTGTGTGGAATCAAGCAAGGTTGGGGGTTCTTCATGCCATGTCTACTATATGTACTATTCGTGGCCTCATAAATGAGGGGTTTTGAACTTGCATTTATCTATATCCAAATACCAGATTGAATGCATTTTAGGTAATTCCTTATAATCAGGTGGAAGCATAATGAGGCTTATGCAGTTGAGGTGAAACCCTCCCTATTCAAAGTCCATTACTGAAGACCTATTTTTTTATTTGTTGGGTTGGTAAGGTGGTCAGATTGAAATTGTGTGAATGAATATCTAGTGTTAGGTGGGTGGGATGGAAAGAAGCCCCAGACAAAGGGATAGGACCAAGAAAGGGGCTCTTCTATGACTGGGGTGGCTACACATAGTGTGAGGCTAGGCACTAAAAAAAGTTATGCCTCTGTCCTGATGCCCACTAAATCTTTTACTTGGGCAACTGTAAATGGGGCTTAAACCTTTGTTTTCTATGGGATCAATTTTTGAATTAGCTCGATCAACATGTGCTTCAATGGATTCCGAATCAATTGGTTCAAATGTTGTCTTCTTTCGACCCTGGAAAACGTAACAGAACAAAGTAACCTTCTTAGCTACCAAATCAAATTGAGTCGTTAGATAAGTTGTTAGAAAAATTGAATATGGCATAATTTCGTATATAAAGAAGAACTTTCAGATTTGGAGTCAAGGAAGTAAATGGAAGAGGAAACACCCACCGGTCCTTTTATTTCTTTTTGATCAAATGGCTTGGTTGATTAGAGGAGCGAGTCACAAAGTAGAGTGATTCGCTCACCGTGAGTGAGGTACGATTAGTTCCTTTAAGTGAGGTATGATTATGGTTAGTGACTCACCCATTGAGGTGAGTTTGTGACTCTCCCATTGTAGGGGAGATATAGTGACTTGCCCAAAGTGGGGGAGATATGTGATGACTTACCCAATAAGGGTGAGAGATGTGAGATGACTTGACCAGTAGTGAGTTAAGTCGAAGGCCTTATCTCTTTGATTATTATGTTTATCTACTAGAATCACTAGGTCATCCAAATACCCAGTTAGGGCACTCAAGCAGGTCCTTATAACAAACTTGAATATTGGCCCTAGGGCGGATTATACAGTCACATCACCTGTTGAAAGAGCAGAGTGCAAAAACCAGCTAACGCCGATTTGGGGTAAACGTCTATTGATTTAAGTCATAGGCCTTATCTTTTTGAGTGATCCATCTTGTTAAGGTTGGCTTGGAAAATACAAAATTAGAGTAGGCTCAAAAGAGAAGGTAAAGTAGTACGTTCCATCCATTAATTTCAGAGATATCAATTCAAATAAAAGAAATTGAGTAGGAAAGAGTCCACTCAATTTTTTATCCTTCTTTAACAACTAATTTATAGGCTTCACAATAGATGTGTAGCTTCGAACGAATCTCCAAACAAAATAGATCTTCCCAAAGCATGATAGTCATCCATAATATTCCTAATGCAATATTTCAAAGAATAATCCTATGATGAATGGTTTCAGTGTGTACCATTTATGGATCACCAACCAATTCTTTCGTGTGCTAGATGATCTCCTTATTCTAGTCTGGGTGCATACATACATAAATGTATGTCCTTTTCCACCAATCACCAAGATGTGAGACGACAACCAATCATTTTTCCTCAATCACCAATCTTGTATCATGGTTCAATTTCACAGGTACACTTGTAATGATCAATCATATCTCGACTTTAGCGATTGGTAGAAATGGGTCGATAATCATCATCTCCCGATTGGCGCCCCAAAAGAGAGAGAATTTATTAATCAATAAAACCTCAATAAAGAAAAGAATCACCTCCTAATGAATGAGCATGTCCCTCGTCTTATCGATTTCTTCAGTTGTCCCACATCTCTTTATCCATTCCAAGCCATAATCCCTTAACTAGCCATACCCTAAAGCAATAAGTAATTCTAGCCATGCAATCCACCCACCCACATCGATAAATAGGGGTATGTTCTTAACTCTCTCCCAAATGTGGAATTTGAAGCAATTGACCCTCCCTCATCCGATCGATCAAGCAAGAAGTAAGACGACGAACCAAATCATATGATAATAGAATTATATTAATAACATAGTATATATATTAATATTAACATTACTATTAATTATTCATTATTTTAAAATAATATAAATTATATATTTTAAGTAAAAGTGTTATTTATTATTAAATTATTTTATAATATATTAAAAATATATCAATTTTAATATTATAATAGAAATACATCATGGCTTGCATAAAATATTTATGGTGTCATGATCAAACTTACCTATAATTAAATATTAAGATACCCTAAACCCTAGTAATGCCATGACCTATAAACCCAATATGACGCATTTCTTTGTTGGGTAACTTAAATATATAAATAATATATTTATGGTGTCATGATCAAACATACCTATAATTAAATATTAAGATACCTTAACCATGACCCATAAACACATGCATTTCTTTGTTGGGTCAACTTAAATATATAATAATGACAAGAGAAAATGTCAATTAATTGTACATAATAAGTGTCAGATACATTATGAATATAAAGAAAGAGGAATATGATGCATTTCTTTGTTAGGTCAACTTAAATATATAAATAATTATTAGAGAAATTGTCAATTAATTGTACATAATAAGTGTGAAATACATTATGAATATAAAGAAAGAGGATAAGTGGATTATTATGAAGTCTATATTAAATAACTAAGCACTATAAACTATAAGTAAGAGGTTACACAATCAAATACAACAAAGACACATATATATAGTATTTATGATTTATAATTAATTTTTATCATGAAATAAGATTTTGAAAAGATAAATGAGTAATATAAAAACCTCTAAATTTAATGATAATTTATTTATAAAATATTATAATTAAATTAGATTTAATTAAATTTTTTTATCTATATCTATTTAATTCAATTTTTATGATTAAATAATATTTTGAAAAAATAATAATTACTATAAAAAACTAAACTTAATAATAATACATTTATAAAATAATATAACTACATTCTATATTTATAATTATATTTTTATCTATATCTATTTAATTTTTAATTCAATTTTTATCATTAAATAATATTTTGAAAAAATGCTTCGGATGGGGTGTTTCGACGTGCAACGGATTATTGGGACATGGGGAGGCCTCTGGAATGGGCGGCCAGCCACCTGGTGCCCATCTAGTCACATCCCCCCTCTCTGGATCCCCATGAAGGACATCACTCATCCACCAACTTTCACTCCTCTTACGTGTGCCCGCAATCGCACAAGCCGAACATTCTGGATTGCAAGCGACGTCATGGCTTGAGCCAGACGCAGGGTTTTTCGGGGCTCATCTGCTCACTCCTCAGCCCACTGTATGTTGAGCACTTCACTCACCAACTCGAAGCGCTCTGTATGCATCTTGGCCTCACCCGGGTGTAGCTTCCTCATGCCCACCTTGCCCCCCCTATGTTTTCTTCTCGACATCCCCTCTAACTCTGTCAGCTCCTCCCCTATCTCCTTCTATATGACTCATCCTAGGGGCAAGCCCAAGTGGGGTTCTGCTTGGTACACAGCAAGGGGAAGACTTCTGACCACCTCTGATCATCCCCCCACCACTCCTCCAAAATATGAGCCCCTTCACTTTCAACCCCCCTGCATAGAATTTCCCCCCCGTCTTGGGACCCAAGGAAGTAGTAGCCCACTAGTTTCCTCCTGAAGTCTCTACTCCCCCTGTTCTTGAGCCAATTGTTGTGCCCCCTCCCTCACAACCCCTCATAGACCCCCTCATGGGGCCTTCCCCCCCTCTCTAACCCCTATGGCTATAGGGTCGAGTGGTTTGACCTATTTGGAAACTCGTTGGGGTATGCGCCACCAACACCTTCCCCTCCACGTGGTCCTCCACCTTCGCCTTCTCCCCCTTCCCCCCCCTTGCCACCAACCTCCTCCCTCCCCTCCTCATCACCCTCCCCCTCCACCTCAGACTGCCCGACTTATCCATATGGTGGTCTTAGGAGTGGTGCACAGGATTTGGACGTCGTGAGCATTCTGTGAAGGGACCTGACTAGCTTCAAAAAAGACCTGAGCAACATCAATCGTGACCTAAGGGAGATTAAAACAATTGCACTCAAAATGAAAAACAGAGAGGCATATCAATGGAGAAGGGCTTACAAGTTGATGGCCTTCCTCCAAGATCTACGACAAACAATGACATAACATGACAAGGGCAAGACTCGGGTGTGAAGTGTCTACACCGGGCCCAGAATCGGTCCAATTCTTTAAATTTCTTGTTGTTTCCATGTTTTGGCAAGAATTTTCTCATAGGCATATAGGGAAGGCTGACAGTATTCTAGTTACTTTTACTTATTTCTAAACTATGGTAGTTGCCCTACATGGCTTGGACATGGATCACCCCATTTTTTGAACATTCGACAGCGGTGGTTTCCTGAAAGGGCACCGCTATCAAATATGACCAGGGATGATTTTAAAGATGTAAATTTATTTTTAAATGTAGAAACCTTGGCGAATCTTACTAGTCCTTCATTTGCCAACTATAAATTTTTGGCGATATTTTTATAAAAAAATTCAAATTTTTAAGGATTTTATATAGTTTGTATAAAATTTTGGCTATTTTTAAGGTAAAATAATTTTATCCTATAGAATTTGGGTGAATTGTTTTTAGAATAGCGAATCCTTTTTGGATAAAAACCATGGAAAAATAGCCCATGAGCTAAATTTATCCCCTAAAATCATCCTTGAATATGACTCCAAATCATCCTTTTTCTGGCACATAGGATGGTGGTGGTTTCCTAGATGGGCACCGCTGCCATGCTAGATAGTTATCTTTCATCTTATGTAACTATTTTCAGGATCTAATACATAAACTAAATTACAAAAGAAAAATATTTTGAAAAAATGAATAACCAAAAAACTCCATTTAAAAACAACTCTCTATGTAAAAACATGAATGTGTAATTCTAGTCACCTACCCATATGAATTTCCTCTATTTCTCTTGCTTGATTTAGTTTCACTCTTCCCCTAAGATGATTTTACTCATTCCCCATGCTCTCAATAGCTATGGAAAGTGACTCTCACACCAAACCTTTTCAATGAATTCAATGATTGGGCTCTAGAACACTCAACAAATAATGTAAGGTTCATGGTAAGGATAATTTAGAAGGAAATAATAAATGGGTTTTTGTTTAATAGATATGGGTAACTCTCCCCCTTAGACCCCTACCCTCTCGTCGATACTTAGGCCCCAAATATCTGTCCATTTCCATCTATAGCTGGTGATACATTTTATCCATTTTGTTCAATTTACAACATTTACATATTATATTGTTTTGGCTCTTGGCCACATACTACATTTACAATATACATTGCTAGTATGGGGTTTGAAAGAAGGGATGTTACAGTGATACTGAGGAATAAGGAATATAGTTACCAACTCATAGTCGATGTTCACATGAACAGTCAACAATTAGGATTGTATATATTGGAAATGTAGCTAAGCTTGAAGCTCGAAGAATACCAACACTGTAAATAGACAGGTGGTACTCAAGGAACCCATCTATACAGAACAATCCAAAAATACTTGGCCAAGTATTAGATGGGTAATCTCTTTCACACAACCTCTCACGACCTCATGTTTATCTCTTGTGTTAGAGGATTTTCTTGGCCACACTTGCACGGAATATGGATTTTAATCACTCCCTGGTTAGACTCCTATGTTTAGTTAAATGGTCATGAAGAGTCTACTCTCCAAACTATTACAAATCCCTAGCCTATACTATTTTTTGAACCCTATGAACAAAATTTCTAATATATTTTAATTAAGCATTTTTTTTAGTGGTTGTTCTTTACTCAGGGTATAGGAGTGAAACTGGTGATGTGTTAGAGACTCTTGCAAAAAGAAACATATATGAACACTAACAATGAAAACTTCACACTAATTATACAATGAAATGAGTTTCAAGAAAGAATAATGCATGCAAACTAATGAAGAGCTTGGAATGCGATATTTTCTCTTTCCATGTAGGATACACAATTGCAACCTTTTTCCTAAATTGAGAGAAAATCAAAAGTAGAAAACAAAAATAATATTCTTTGTTCTTTTTTCTTTTTCTTTTAAATTGTTTTTAATATGAGAAGAAAAAAACAAATTCATATACTAAGATATTTTTATTTTCTCAAATATGAATGCAAAACAACACGAGAGAAAGAAAGATACCCACCTAACAATGAACTAGGTTTTCTTGTTTTTGTTATACTAAAGAAAAAACTAAACAACTGATGTTAAAATATTTTTTTTTCTTTTTATGTTTTAAAAACAAAAGGAATGCATGAAAGAAAGGTACTAAACTCAGATACAAACTCAATTTTTAGTTATGAATGCAACAATGATCAAGAAACCGAGACCCTAAGAACAAGAGTTGTCTTATAGTTATGCAATCCAAGAAAAACCCAAAGAACCCAAGGAAGCATAAACATTTATTTTTATTTTAAATTCTAAGACTTTAATTACTTTTTGAGGCCAACAATAAGTTTCATAGACCCAAATAGTCCAAAATAAACTTGAAAAAGAAAATTCAAGGCCTTAAAATGTTGAGAGACAAAGGAGAAAGCACCTCCCAGAAGCCATATGCTCATGTTTACATTGTAGGGAGTGTATATAAAGGGGGATACACTATTATTACTTATATAGGGTCTGTATATATGATTTTTTGCACACATAAAAGGGTGTATATGACCGAGAATCCCAAAAAATACTTGAAAATATGTAGTTCTAAATCATGAAACTTAAGCCTAGGGTTATGAAACACTAGATTCAAAAGAAATCCAAAAAAAAAAGGAAAAAAAAGAGAACAAACATAAACCTAACCGAAAGGAGTATCTCACCAGTGAAGTCGCCAAATATGTTTGCAGAGAATAAACCCCTATGATCTAGGTTGATAACCAAAACAAAGAAAGTACCCCAAGAACAACCTATAACTGACACAAAAAAGAAAAGATAGTCAACTAACTAACTACCTAAGAGTGGATAAGAGACCTACTTGTAGTCTAATCTTCTGATGGAGACCTATTCTATGGATTCTCCTTTAAATCCTTTCACTCCAGTCACTTTCTTGTCCAATGTGCACTCGCAAAGATATAGAGCTTCAAAGAGCTAGTTATAATAACTAACTTTAACTACTAACAAATACCAGTGGTTAGGATTTCAGTGTCAAAATAAATCAAATGCCTGTCAAAACTATAAAATTAAACACATTGCATAAAATTGAACAAGAAAAAGAGTTCTAATTATAATTGAAGAAACAAATGATGTGTATAAAGATCACTAGGTGTAACTACAACATTGGCCCATAACCATCGTTTGGATTCCTTCGCACGCACTGCTTAAGGAGCCTCACACCTCCTAGATCCTTATTCTAAGAAAGTCAAAAAAGAGGAGAAGTCTTTTTCTAATCGAGATAATTGAGTACGAAGGATGGAAATAGTGGTTTCAAGGATTGAAATAGGGGATTTATTATAAGTCATGGGAATGGGCTTGCAGACTTAGAAGAAGTTTTCTAGAATAATGATGTTATTTGGAATGCTTCCCATCTTCTACCATTGGCATCAATTTATACTCCAAAAATTTAGTTGGAGTCATTATCCACGAGATATAGATGGTCAAGAACAAGAGAAACCTGTAAACGCGATCCATAAATTCACATTTTAATAATATTTTTAGATAAATAAATGCATGCGTGTGCTGCAGAAGACAAACAAGCGTATGATACATGCTTTGTCATAGCATAGGGAGCGTATAAATTTCAAGATTGAGTTTTAGGTATTTTTAGGAGGAATTGAGAGGGATTTTTGTTTGGAAGTAGGAAATGGATTAAACAATCAAGCCAATCATATTCATCCATGCTATGAGGTGGAAAAAGATGTTATAAAAAAGAGACAATAATTTTTGGTTTCCCACTTTCTTGAGTCAAATAGCATGAAATATTTATGATCTATCATGCCTAGAACTACCAAAATAATGGGATTTCAAAGACAAGCCATGGGAAGGAATATGGAACATAAACAAAACATGAGGAAAACACCATGTGGAAAGAGAACAATAAGATGAAGGTGAGAAACAAGGTGGATCCAATGAAACCATACAACAACACTTGCTATAATGACAACAAAATTGTCAATTAAGGACAGATATTATTCACCACTTAGTATTTTTGAGATAATTTGGAAGCCTAAATTGGAAAGAGTACCCATTCAAAAGGAATAAGTGAGGAAACCAAATGAATTTTGAATTTCCCCCTTCCCCGAGATGAGTGGAGTGAAATAAAAAAGAGACCATCCTTACACCTAGCAAAAACATAGGGTTATCAAGACAAGCATAAGGAAACAAGACCAAACAGTAAAAAAAAAACAAGGAAAGAAACATGTCGAATGAAAAGAGGAATACAAAGGTGAACATCAAAATGGAAGCAACAAAATCACAAGGGAGTAATCTGTTAAAATACGATGTAATTTTCAAATAAGGAGAGGTTGTGGTCACTAAAATATTCTCAAATGACTTGCAGGACCAAATTTTCAATATTGTTCACACATAAGGGAGAAGTGAGAATACCAAATAAATTTGGGGTTTCCTACTTTTTTTATATGAGTGGCATGGAATAGATGATCCATCATCCTTACATAGGGTTTTCAAGAGAAACCAAAAGTCCATAATACCAAACAATAAACAAAACATAAGGATAACACCATTTAGTACAAGAAAATCAAGACAAAGGTACACAACAAGTTAGAGGCAACAAATCCACAAGGGAGAACTTAGTAAAACAACAAGAAAATATAAAATAAGGAGAATTTTTGGTCACCACATAACATTTTTTAGATGACTTGCAATCTGAAATTATCAAGCCCACCCACACACAAGGAACAAGTGAGGAGACCAGAAAAATTTACAGTTTCCCATTTCATTGAGATCAGTAGCGTGGAATATTTATGAGCCACCATCCTTACACCTAAAGAAAATATGGGGTTTCCAAGACAAGACACAAGGTAAAAATACCATACAATAAATGAAACACAAGGAAAAAACCATGTAGAATAAGAAGAGGAAGACAAAGGAGAAAAACAAGGTGGAGGAAATGAAACCACAACGGATATATTGATAAAATTAAAAAAAAATTGTCAAATATGGAGAGGTATTGGTGACCACTTAAATTTTTTGAGATGACTTGCAAGATTTCCAATGCACAGGGAAGAAGTGAGGGGACCAAATGAATTTGGGTTTTCCTAGTTCCTTGAGATAAGTAGCATGGAATATTTACAAGTCTTTATCATTTGACCTACCAAAAGCATGGGGTTACCAATACAATACACAAGGAAAGAATACCAAACACTAAATGAAGCATAATAAAACACCATGTGGGACAAGCAGAGGAAGATGAACGTGAACAACAAGGTGAAGGAAATGAAACCACAATGTGGCTCTTGGTAAAAGGACAAAAAAATTGTCAAATAAGGAGAGATATCGGTCACAACTTCATTTTTTTAGATAACTTACAAGCCCAAATTGGAAATCTTTCTGATGCATAAGGAAGAAGTAAGGCGGAAAAATGAATTTTTTGATTTCCATTTCCTTGATACAAGTGACATGGAATTGATGATAAGCCATAAGGAAAAAAAATGAAACACTAAACATAACATAAGACAAACACCATGTAGAATGAGAAGACAAAGAAGAAGGTGACAAATGAGGTAGAATCAATGAAGCCACAAGGGAATTCTTGGTAAAAAGAAAAAAAAATGACAAATAAGGAGAGTTCTTGGTCACCGCTTAACGTTTTTTAGATGACTTGAAAGCCCAAATTAGCAAGATCACCTACACACTATAAGGAACAAGTGATGATACCAAACAAATTTTGGGTTTCCCACTTCTTTGAGATGTACTATGAAATATTTACAAACCACCATCCTTACACCTACCAGAAGGATAGGTTCACCAAGACAATTCACATGGAAAGAAGACCAAACACTAAACAAACTTCCTTGTATGTAAAAAAACTTACTCAAGAGTCTTCGTGTGTTTCTAATGGTCTCAAGTGAATGCTAATTCAAATATTCAAGAGGTAAGTTGGTCATTCACGATAAAATTGAGATTGAAGATACCAATTATTTGAGTTCATATTCATATAGGAAAATGATAGTAGCTCCCACCCCCCAAACTACATTCACATTTCTCTTAATTATGGTGTACTTAGAGGACACATTTAATTCTTGTAAAGTATTTATGGTTACAATTATACACATTTCTAACTTATAACTTAAATTCAACGTTTTGGGGAAAATATCATAAAGTCATCTAAATACCTATCTGTTATGTTCCCCAATTGTGCATGTAATTATATCTATTGCATCAACTATGGGAGAATATGTACCTTTCCCACCTGGATGTAGGTGTATCATCTTGTAGGAGTTGTACATGCCAAATTTTAAAACAAAACTACAGATAATTTACAGTTATGATTACCAAATATTTATCAATTGTAAAATTGTATACATAATTAATGACACTATAAACAAAATTGTACTAACCTTGTCCAAGAAAATATCTTGGATAGAATCCTTTGTGAAGACATGACAAGTATGACTACAATGAGAGTATCAATGTATAACAATTGGACTAGAACCAAATTAGCCTTCGTAGCCATATGTCGTTCATGGAATTAGCAAAATTTCAAGGTCTAAAATAGGCCTCCTAAGGAAAATATTAGTTAAAATAATAAAATATGAGTTATGAATCTTCAAAGGGAAATACAGAAAACAACCTTTTTTCATCATATTTTTGATTTATCTCCTTATATGATTACTCAAATTTCAAGTTTAGGCACTAATTCGACATGTGGAATTAAATTCTTTGTACAATGAGTTCCTGGACATTAAATTGAGTAAACCTATAAGGAGATAATGCAAAAATACAATGAAAAGAGTAGTTATTTTATTTCCCTCCAAAATTGTTTACCCTTATGGTTGACATCATCGTCTTGAATCATATTGTTTCTTTTAAGGTGAATGTTGCTAGCACAAGTTTTTTTTTTTTAGGCCCATTTTTTACCTCAAAATTTCTCTAATGTCTAGAATGGACATGGTCCGAAGTTCTTACACTTTATGGTCTAACACCATGTAAAAATGGATACTGATGGGATTTTTCCACAAACTTTCAAAGTTGAACTAAATTACACGTCAAGGATGATATTTTAGTACTAGTGGCATTAATCATATCTATAAGGTGAAGTGGATAGGAGGGTTAGGAATACACCTAGAAGTTGGTGACCATTTCAATGGACTATGCAAAACCCTTACTCAATCCCGAGAAAATACAAGACCAACGCCTTAGAATTCACCAATGTAAAAAGAATTGGCTTGGATATGCATAATAAACTGAACCCATAATTTACAAATAAAAGACAAGGGAACCTCCCTTTTACGATAGGAATTTCTATAAAATACCATAAGCTACTTGTCCATTTCATGGTTTTTCCATATCTTGAATGAGCACAATTCCATGCAAAGACACCTCTTTATTAGACCAAGGAGTTAGTTAGTTTTAGGGTCAATAAATAATTAAACAATCTTCTCTTTGATTATATCCAAAATGTTCACCTCTTCCTTACTATTGTTGGTTGGGTAGTAATCTCTCATGCTATCCCTATATTCATACATATCATATAATTGGCCATGGGCATGGCCAATGGAAGCAACCATGCTGCCAAGCTAAGTGGCCAATGAAATATGATATGGCTCTTTATTGTTCCTAAGCTCACCAATTAAGTTTCTATGTTCATATAAGTATTTATTAATTTATGTGTATGAATATTGTGGGGGTTTATTCTTTGGGTTTAGATGAGGATTTTCTTCCATGATGAAAAAATAAAACCAAAATTAAACAATAACAAAAGATTTTTAAAAATTATGTAAATTTCAATAATTGAACAAATTTAAAAATGAGATTCCAATTAAAAACTACTTGGAAATGAGAGCTCCTCTATTGAAAATGTGGACTTCGAATGATGTCAATGTCCCTATTTATTTCCCTTGCTGAGATTGACCCAAATAACCATTCATTCTCTTATGTTTGGGGAGAAGGAATAAGAGGAATGTGTCGTGGGTCAAGGAAAAAATGGAGAAAACGGGTGTCATTATTTTTTTTAAATAGAGGGACACACATGTTAAAAAAACATGTGTGCACTTTAGAAATCCATTTTTTTTAAGACTTGCACACTAATTTATTGATAAAATTCATGTGGAAATTTGGTTCCGCAAGGAAATTTCTTGCACACAACTTCGACAAAGGCCAAATCTATTTAAATACGAACATCTACACATTCTTGAAAATCACAATGGGTGCATGTTCCTATTGTAATAAAGGAGGGAAAAATATTTGTGCACCCACCCACTTGTTGCACAAGAAATATGAAACAACCACTAATTATTGCACTAACTAACACAAGCATTATGAAAGCTATTCCAAAGGCACAATCATTACTATTTGTAAAATTCGATGATCTCGTGAAACTATTTGAATCTTCTACTAAGGATGTTGAAGATATTTCTATCTTGTGTTATATGTTAATAAAAAATACACTTGAATGAAGGCATTATTGTTTTTCTATGGTAAAACTTTGTAAGGTTTCAAAATCCCTGGTGTAGAATTTTATTTGTTAATAATAATATTCTTTGATATTTAAATCATTATCTTATATTTCAATAAAAATATGACAACAAAACATTCTTCTATAGGTGCTCTCTATAGGTAAAGATAAGGTGAGATGCCTCATTATGGTTTTTCTTCTCAACAAACTATCATCATATAAAAAATAATACTCAAATATAAAATTTGTATGGAATGCACATCATTGTTTCCAAATTCCAATATAAATGAATATGGAATAGAAGAATATTGTGAAATTTCAACAATTATCTTATCCATAACATTTATCCTAGCCTTACTTAAGGATGTAATCCTAAAATCAAGCAAAGGATAATGTGATTTTCCAACCAAAAAGTTAAATATGCTAGTTTCTATCTCACTTTATTTTTGTTTATAGAATTGAAATCTTTGAAAAATATCAAGTTTTATTTTATAGGATGCTTTGTATTGAATTGTTTACAAAGTGTTGAAACTTTGATGCAAGAATCCATTGAAAAGGTCTTGAAGTATTGCTTCATATTAGAAGACAAAGACACAATTTTGTTGCAAGAAGAGATCAAGAGATTGTTTGTGTTTCCTTATACTCGGAGGATATGGGAGAGAAATATGGAAATTTGGTTAATCATTCAACCACTACATATATACAGTATCTTCCTTGGACCTTCAGTAAACAAGTGATAAACTCCATGGTTATTCTTTCCCACTTCTACTCTGGAATGGGAAATGGTTGTAGTAATCCAACAGGATGGGTCTTCTCTGACTTGTTCCGCTGACAAGTCACAAACTCTATTACGTGCTTTAGTACATCATCCTTGAGGCCCTTTCAATTGAAACTCTCCTTGATATTCCTATAATTTTTTAAGTATACCAGATACCCTGCTAATGATCTATTGTGCATAGCCTCTATTATCTTCTCCTTTACATACTCCATGTCAAAATCATAAGCTTGCAATTTGCTAACCCATTTGTTTTTCCTTTCTTTCATGTCCTTATGCCCCAGAAAGTGCCTCAAGTTGTTGCGGCTGGTCATAACCATAAATTTTCCACCTACCAAGTATTGTATAAAATTTGCCAAGGCATGCACGATGGAGAGAATTTCCTTCTCATAGATAGAGTAGAGTCTCTCTGAATCTATGATCTTTCTTCTATTGTATGTTATCGAATGCCTTTGTGGCATCAAAACTTTTCCTATCCCTTCATCTGAGTGAAATTAGGAAGTGATATAACTCAACAAGTGTTCATCAATGTTAGGGACCTAACCCTCACATAGGTAGAATAATATATTTCCATGTAATAAAGATCAATATCAATAAGGCCTGGGAATAAGGAAGAATAAGCCCAATGTAAGAAGACCTAATAAAAGATTTCGCTTCTAGAAGGATCTTCCTCTAGATGGTTCTTTTGATAGACATATTTAGTATAAATAGGAGTCAAGGGTATGATAAATTTTGTCTTGGATATTATTGTAATAGAGCTCTGCTCTACATGAGTTTTCCTCCTCGAAGAGGCAAGTGAACATTGCTTTCAGTAATCAAAGTGCTCTTTTTGGTGTTATTTTGGAATCATTTTGGTATTATTGTGGTGTTTTTTTGGTTATATTGTTGTTCATCTTCCATTTCTAGATATTTATTTCCATTTTTCATACATTTTATATCTGAAATATTACAAGTGGTATCAGAGCACCTTCCTTGGAAAAAAACAATGTGGGTTAATTTTTTTCAGGGTAGAGACATATTCTGGCTTCTTTAAGCTACAAATACCTATCAATACATGCATAAACCTGTGATTGGGGATTCATACATGAAGGAAATACAAGTGGTACTTAAGCACACATTTGTTGGCCACCATTGTAACTCATGTTGGTACCCTTTCAAGTGGTAGCGCATCAGAAAAAACCTATATATGGATCAGCCTAGATCTCCTGAAATCTTTGAGAGATAAATCGATCAGTTTCCTAACTTATATAGTGCCACCAAGAACAACACTCAGGAAGATACTTTGTAGTACCTAGGTAGTCGGGTAGTACAACTAAAGGAACGGTCTAGCCTCCTTAGTTGGTGCCCTGAGATATTGGGCCAAGTACTATTGTTGGAACCCGCATGTATATCAAAGAGCTACAACACAGGGAAAACCCTTGTCTATAGAACCCTCGAATACCTAACCATTGGGATAGAAACAAAAAATGAACAGACAATATTTGTTGCCACACAATTATGTCTCCTGCATTCGAGTTGTGAAATTACTACACATTTCTTCCTGTTAAGAATTTGGGCATTTCATCACTGCAGTGTTCTTCAAATTGGAGTATAACTCCGCAGGAGTAAAAAAAATAAAGAGGGTGAGCCTGGATCATGTTGGAACCATTATTTGAGACCTATTCTGTTGGATTTTTCTCTTCCCCCTTTTCGCAGTCATACCTATAATTTTTCAATAATGTTTTTTTTCTTGTCGACCCGAACCCCTTCCAACACCCTTATTTGGGATTTACCCCATTGGATTCAACTCTTCACCCTGATCATTTTGATACACTTCACCCATAACCAATTTTCTTTGTGGTCCCACCCACCCCACTACTACATATGGGTAGATTATTCCACGAAAAGTTTCCACGCTTCCACTAGTTTCATATTTTTTTTGAACAGGGCGGGATTTTCGTTGCTACTACCATGAAAGTTTGCTGCAATATCAACGAAAATCTTAATTTACCCTAGTTGGGATTTTCGTCGCTATAGCGACAAACTTTCGTGGCAATAGCAATGAAAATTTTGTCTATCTCATTGGTTGGTGTTAATGGCTAGTTGACTATTTTATCTATATATATGTTACTTTAAGAGACTTTGCGACACAATTGCTATAGTTGCAACATTGTTCTTAGCTTTTGTTTGAGCTGTTTATTTTTTCCATCACCCACTTGTTGAACAAATCCAATTCTCGATCTCCATAGCTTGGATTTTGAACTTGCAAGGTTAGTATGTTAATTTTTATTGATGTACTCATTTAACTTGTAATTTTTTTTTCAAATGTCCAAATTGCATTTAGCTTATTTTTTCCTTGATAATATATTTATATAATATGTGTAGTTATACCATATTTCATGTCTTTGGTTTTTGGATA
>JASDQU010740016.1:27016-47313 GCA_032191745.1 Picea mariana
TTCTTCCTCGAAGTCATTTATTCTATTGCAATGCATTGGATTTATTGATTTTATGTAACACAGTGAAAATTTTGTTGTTTTTGTTTATTATCAAGATTTTCTTCAAGTACATGTTCTTGTTTCTCAATGATATTTTGAAATAAGAAATCTATATGGAGTTGACAAACTAGATAATCTCATATATTCCCTTCTTTGTTTACATTATTGTCTGATCTATGAATGTGACTACCTTATACTAAATCAGTGGGATGTTTTATGGCTTTTACATTGAGTTATATGTTTATTTGAATCCTTGAACCAACTTTCAACCACCTTCTAAAAACCTATTCATAAAACCCTTAAAATACCATTCCAATAACCTGATGATGCCCTAGCTTTCCCTCTCACAGTCAAGTGCAGCTTTAGGCACTAACATCTTTTGGCGACGTTGTCGGGGACGAAGAAACAAATATATTTTCCCTAGGAGAATGACAAGATCAGATTCAAATCTTGATGGTGGACAAGATTTTGGACATTTACATGAGACTGTGTCTTTTTCACCCAACAAAGAGAAGGCAAAGGACATAAAATTCCTCCAACTTCCTCATCCTCTACAAAGAAACAAGTAACCAGGAAAAACCCAGATCCCAAGCCTGTTGCAGCAGTGCCAGACCCTGAAAAGCTATTGAGAAAACCTAAAGTCATTCCTAGACAATCCTCTCTTTCAAAAGGAAAATTTTCTTCTACTAATACTCAAGGAAAGTCTTCTAAAACTATCAAACTCAGACCAATTGAAGAAGTGATTTCTGAGAGTGAAACAAAGCCTATTGTTGAGCTTGCTACTGTTTATTTTCCTTCAACTATGTCATAAATGAATTTAAATCAATGGAAATTGTTTGTTGAGCTCGTTGAAGAAGAAAAAACAAATACTTTATCTGTAGCTGAAGCTTTGAAAGATTTTACCAAAGATATTAAAAGTGAACTAGATACACTCTCATCATCACCTCATTCCTTTTCTTCTGAAGAGAATAAACCATGCTATTATTCCTTTGAAAATTCTCTTTTTCTGGAACCTTCAACCTACTTTGGTCCAGAAAAGGAACCTCTGTTGTCTGAATATCAAAGACTTATCTCAATTCAGTTAAGTTGCTCCACTCAAGGAATTGTCTTTATTCCTACATCACCATTTCTTCTCACTCCTACAGTCCAAACACCAACTGTGGTAAATATGGTTGTAAATAGAATGAATGCAATTGTTGCAGCTAGATATGCACCACTAAACCTGCCACAAGTCCTGTATGCTTTCACACCTAAGGATTATATGAAGTATTTACCAAGATTCAATGGAGAGGGAGAAGTCACTGCTGAAGAACACTTAAATGCTTTCTACAGTTTTGTAGATAATTTTAATGTGGAGCATGCATATGTTTCGATGAGACTTTTTGTGCAAAGTTTAGATTGCGAGGCAAGGAAATGGTTTAGAATCCTGCCTCCCAATTCAATTGTTGACATTGATGCACTAGATGATACATTTTTAAGACATTGGGGGGATAAGAAAGACTACTTATATTACATCACTAAATTTGGTGCTTTGAAAAGAAAACAAGGAGAATCTATATCCAATTTTACTAAAAGGTTTAATAAAATGTATAGTAAAATTCCAAATGAAATCAAGCCCACAGAAACATCAACCAAAATTACTTTTGCTAATGCCTTTGATGCTGAGTTTTCTCTGTTGTTAAGAGAAAGGAGGTCTACTACTCCAAGTCTGATGTAGGAAGCAACCATCGAGGTAGAATACAACATACTAGAAACAGAGAAGTTGAAGTCCAGGGGTGATAGAGATAGGAAAAAACAGAAAGAAGAACTCCCTTCTTCTTCTCATACAACATCTAATTCTAAGATGGATGAAATGGCCAAAATGTTGAAAACCTTGACATCTGAAATGGCCAGGCTGGAGATGGAAACAAAACAGCCTAGCAGACCTACACAGGAAGGTGGATACAAAAATCCTAACCAGTTTAGGAGGCCTAACAATGTACCTCAAATATTACCCAGAGAAAGAAGAAATCAAGAAGATCAGAAAGTTTTACCTCCTTTTCAAAATAATGCAGTAGAAGAAGTTGAAGAAGTGGATGAAATTGAAGATGATCCTATAGTGCATTTAAATGATACATAATTGTCTCCTACTCGTTTGACACAACAATATTACGAAGATGCTCTTAAACTAAATCAGTTTGAAGAAGGGGATGCTGATGAAATTATCCAGAAAGAACCTAAGAGGAAAAAATATGATCCTGGGTCCATATAAAACACACCCAAAGTGGATATACCTATTTCAAACAAGAAATCTAATGCTTCAGTTAAATCAAGAGTCAATAAAGAAAGTTCAGGGGATAAAACTGATCAGCAACCAAAGCAACTTGTCAAGGTTAGTACTACAAAGGTAAAGGAAACCGAGAAGCCCATTTCTTCTTTCAGTTTGGAAAATGAAATTAATAAGATTAAAATCCCCATACCTTTGATAGAATTGATGAAAATAGATCCTTTTAAAAAATATGTTCTCAAAGCATTGCAACCCCCTGCTCATGTCACTTTTTCAGATACTATCAATCTTGAAGATGAAAACCCTGCTATAACCATTGGACCTCATATTGAAGATAGGTTTGATGCTTCTCCTCCTTTCTACATATCTCTGAACATTCATGACAAAATATTTCATAACTGTTTAATGGATCCAGGAGCTTCACACAATGTCATGCCAAAAGTGGTAATGGATGAATTAGGCTTAGACATCACTAAGCCTTATCTAGACCTATATTCATTTGAGTCTAGGAAAGTTAAATGTCTGGGGGTGATTAAAGACATGGTTGTTACTTTTTCTCAGTTACCTATGAAAATTGTGGTGTTGGATGTTATTGTGGCTGACATACCTCCTAAATTTGGGATGCTTCTGTCAAGGTTATGGGCTGAAAAAGTAGGAGGCACACTACAAATGGATCTCAGTTATGCTACCATACCTGTGTTTGGTGGAGAACATTGAAGACTGTATAGGTAAGTAAGGTTGGATTGCTTGGTAAGTGATCATGAAAATCCTAGTAATCATCCAATATATGTTGTAGAAGATGAAATTGGATCTTCTATTTTTCACTGGTGACCAGATAGATGAAACAACAGTCAACAAAATAATACCTACAGTTGAAGACAATTCATAAAATTTGGCATGGAAAATGTTCTTTGATGGGGCTTGTTCAAAAGAAGGCTCTGGAGCCGGGATTTTTTTCATTTCTCCTACCAAAGAAGTTTTTCCTCTGTCATATAAACTGGAATTTGGTACAACTAACAACATCAGTGAATATGAAGCTCTGTTGTTAGGATTGAAAGTTGCTAAAAATATGGGCATAGATAAAATTTCAGTTTTTGGAGATTCAAAACTTATCATCCATCAGATCAAAACCATTTATCAGGAAAAATCATAGAGGTTAAAGCAGTATAGGAATGAGGTGTGGGATTATGTTGATAATTTATTTTTGGCCTTCAATATCACTTTTGTACACAAGAATTTGAATCAACAGCCAGATTCTTTAGCACTTGCAACCAGTAATTTCAGAACTCCAATCTTCCCCAATTTAAAATTTGAGATTGAGGTAAGACACAGACCCTCAATACCAGATAACATAAAAAATTGGCAAGTTTTTAAAGATGACCAAGAAATTCAAAGGTTCTTGGAGACCATTGATGAGTTTTCTGTCTAATATTTCAATAGATCAAGATAATGAAAATGATGATGTTGAAGTTCATGCTTCAAATGTTCTTCAAGACAATATTGTTGGGCATAAAATTATTGAGTTGAAAACAAATCATTTGCCAAAGGTCTTGGTTCCACTTGAGAGATTATTTGACCACAATGATGTTTCAAGAAAATCTATTATCCAAACATAAGAGATTGATGTGATAGACCACGATACCAGTTCAGATTCAAATTCCAGGATGGTGAAATTATCCAGAAAACTGTCAGAAAAACAGAGAGATAAGTATGCCAATTTGATGAAACAGTTTCCAGATGTATTTTCCCGGTATTATGAAGACCTAAAGGTTTTTGATATAGAGATTATGCATCACAATATTCCTTTAAAGCCTGGATCCAAACCTTTTAAGCAAAAATCTAGACAATTCAATCCATTGTTGCTACCTATAATAGAAAAAGAACTGAAAAGGTTGTTGGATGCTAAAATTATAGTACCACTAAGATACTCAAAGTGGGTAGCTAATTTAGTACCTGTCAGGAAAAAGAATGGAGAGATAAGGATTTGTGTAGACTTTAGAAATGTGAACATATGTTCTCTAAAGGACAATTATCCATTACCTAAAATGGATCATATTTTACAAAGAGTAGTAGGGCCAAAGAGGATCTCTATGCTTGATGGCTATTCAAGGTAAAATCAGATATCAATAATGGAGGAAGATAAAAAGAAAACAACTTTTACCACTCCCTAGGCACTTTCATGTATGAAAAGATGCCTTTTGGATTAATGAATGCAGGAGCAACATTTCAGAGAGCTGTGGATATTGCATTTGTTGGTGAGAACGACAAATTTATGGTTATTTATCCTGATGATATTATTGTGTTTTCAACCTCTGATGAAGAACGCTTGCAACATTTGGAGCAGACATTTGAAAAATGTAGGAGGTATGGTATATCATTAAATCCTAAAAAATCTCATTTTTCTATGGAAGAAGGAAAACTTTTAGGACATATTTTTTCACTAGAAGGAATCAAGATAGATCTTGAAAGAGTAAAGGCCATTCAATAGATAGACATTCCAAGAAACGATAAGTCTATCCAATACTTCATAGGTAAAATCAAAATTTTAAGAAGATTTATACCAAATTTTGTAGAAATCATCAAGTACATTACTGATATGCTAAAGAAGGATGCAAAAATAAAATGGATACCAAAAGCCAAAGAATATTTTGAAAATATTAAGAAGGATCTTATCCATGCACCTGTCCTCATAAGCCCTAATTACTCAAAGGAGTTTTTGATTTTTTCAGTTGCTTCTGAAGACACTATAGCTATTGTTCTCTTACAAAGAAATGATCAAGGGTAAGAGCAACCTATCTCTTTCTTCAACAAGACTCTCAAATATTCTGAACTAAAATATGATATTATGGAGAAAAATGCATATGCTCCATTAGAGGCTTTAAAATATTTCAGGGTATATGTTCTACAATCTGAGATTACTGCATATGTTCCAAGTAGTGCAGTTAAAGAAATTTTGGTTCAACCTGATTGCGAAGGAAAGAGGGGAAAGTGGATAACTAAAATTCTGGAATACAATTTGACTATAAATCCCACTCGGTTAATAAAAGGACAAGGCCTTGCCAAATTGATGACAGAGTCAAATTGCAGAGCAATTCGATTGTATCATTTCTCCAAAAAATCACAAGATTCATCATTTCAGATTGAAGAAATTGGCTCACATGTAAAAAACAAATATTTTTCCTCACCATGGTACAAAGAAGTTGTCTTTTTTCTACTAAATATTCAGTCTCCTCCTGATTTAGATAAATCCAAGTTCAGATCACTTAAATTGAAATCAATGAAATATTGCATTATTGATCAAAGCTTGTTTTGGAAGGATCCTAATGGAATTTTGTTAAGGGGCATTGATGAAGAGGAAGCAAAACAAATTTTCTATGACTTACACCAGGGTGTTTTTGGGGGACATCACCATTGGAAAACTACTGCTTTCAAAATTCTAAGAGCAGGCTACTATTGGCCTATACTATTTTCAGACATATTTTCTTAGGTGAGAGCATGTGAACCATGTCAAAAGTTTGCAAGAAAACACAAACTTATGTCTCTACCTTTAAAACCCATTATTGTTCATGGACCTTTTCAACAATGGGGCCTAGACTTCATTGGAGAAATCAATCCTTCATCTTCTAGACAACATAAATGGATACTTACAACCACATATTACTTTACCAAATGTATTAAAGCAATCCCAACTCAGAATGCAACAGAAAAAGTAATCATGGAATTTCTTGAAGGGCATATTTTTTCTAGATATGGTTGTCCTAAGAAACTAGTTACTGACAATGCTAAAGCTTTCAAATCAAACTCAATGATTGATTTTTGTAATAAGTATAACATCAAATTGGTCCACTCCACTCCTTAATATCCCCAAGGAAATGGGTTAGCAGAATCATCCAATAAAATCCTCATAAGAATTATCAAAAAATTGTTGACAGAAAACAAAAGGTCATGGGATTCCAAGTTAAACTTTGCCTTATGGGCTGATCGGATCAGTAATCAGAAATCTATTGGAACTTCCCCTTTCCAAATGGTGTATGGAATAGAGGTTGTTTTTCCAACTCAATTGGGTTTACCTGTTCTTAAATTTATACAAGAGGAGTTAGAAGAACCCAATGACATTCAAAGGAGGATTTTCCAGATGATAGAGGTTCAACAGGCTAGAGAAAAGATGGATCATAAAGTTGTTATTCATCAGAGAAAAGTAAAAGAAATGTTTGATAAGAAGACAAAGAAGGATGTTTTCAAAGAAGGAGACCTTGTATTGAGATATGATGCTAGAAGAGATGATAAAGCTAAACATGGTAAGTTTGACAACTTATGGTATGGTCCTTTCAAAGTAGCCAGGGTCATGAACAACAATACCTTTCTGTTACATAATTTCGATGGTAGTGATATTTTAGGAAGCACAGTAAATGGGAGATTATTGAAGAATTATTTCCTTTAAGATCAGTCAGAAAGTTCAGTTTGTATAATAGGTTTTACTTTTTGAACTCAAATAAAGACTCCATATACCCAATGGATTTTTTTTTCTTTACAGTCAGTGGTTTTAATTAAAGGATGACAGAACATGGAAATAAAGAGAATCAGAAGGATATGAAGGCATTGGTCAACAGTTCTTAAGGCTTCATCATGAAACTTTACCCCCAGAAGGAGCCAGTGTTAGTCTCTAACCTTGTTTTTTATTGAGTTAGTGTCCCTAGTCCCCGTCCTCTCCTTTTTCATGATTTTTTGTCAAAAAATCTGTTTTTACCTCTTGGCTTGGAAGATTATTTTTCAATTTTTATTGCACTTTTTAAATGGTTTTTTAGGTTTTTAAAGATTAGGGTTTGATATGATAATCTTTTGTCACATCACTTGTCATTTCATTATTTGATTTTTCAAAATTTTCCAAGTTAGAAAAGGCGCTACAAAATATTGCTATTTGTGCAGCGCCGAGAATAATCATGGTTTTGCATGCACCACCCTGCCCAGATCGTGTCCTAACTTTTCAAATCATGATTAGAATATCTTCCTACTTCTTTATGATCTATTTCGGGTTGCTATTTTTATGATAACAAAATTATACGAAGGATTGATCTGTACTCGCCATACCTGCATACAATCAACACATCTGATCATCATGGATGAAATCGTCACCTTCCTATTTTAGTATGATTGTTATTTTATGCAGGGATTGTAGACCAAGACATAAATTATGGCTTTAAACAACTCTTGGGAATTGAGGATTTAACCATCAATCTTCTCAGAATTGTCTACAGGATCATATCAGTGGTATGGCACCCAAAAAGAGTGGCTAGATAATTAGACTAGAGCCAGAAGGCAGAGCATTTCTTGAAGCATTCCCTCAGATGGTGCAGAAATTCAAGGATGCTGGTTGGTTCGACTTTTTCTCAACCTTCCAGGGGAATGATGAACAGATCTCAATGGTGTTTGCGTATAATTTTGATGGCTTTGAATCTGTGGTTGGAAAACTTCTGATGCATGTGACAGAACATTCTATTGCTAAATCTTGTAGATTACCGGTGTATGGAGAAAGATGGTGAAGAAAGAGAATGTGGTCATGGAATATGTAAATCATTTTCTAATTCCAGAGAATAAAAACCCTAATTTGAGCAAGGGTATACCACACAACTGGGTAAGGAAAGAATGGCGCACTGCCTTGCTAATTATCCATAGGTACATTACATGTGAAGACATGTTTTCCTTGGTTTATCTCTATCATATTAGACTGTTGATTCATATAAATGGTGATTATCCTCTTAAATTACCCTATTTTATGTTAAAATTTTTATCCAATATGTCTAAGAGGGTCCAATCCCATCCTGCTACAACAAAAAGCAGTCTCTTTCATTAGGGTTTGATTAGAACATTAGTAGTATTCTCCTTAAATAGAGTCCAGAGATCCTGGGATTGGTTAATCCAGTCTTTAAAATCTGATTTATAGTCAACTAAATCCAAAATTGTAAAGGGGAAGAAAGCTACCAAACAAAAACAAAGTCCTCAAGCCACCAAAGTCTTAATAAAAGAAGAGTCACTTGCGGCTAGGGTAACTTGGGCTAGCAAGAGAAAATTTCAAACTCAACAAACTATTGGGGATTTGCCTCTAGGTGAAGACCATGAGAAAGGTACCACTAGTCGAGGTAAGAATACTAAAACGAATGAAGACACTGACATCTATCCTGATCCAGATATAAAGAGGGAATTGATGAATATGAGGATTACACTACAAGCCCAGTTCAGACTCCAGTCAAACAGAAACAACAATCTACAGGTAAGAAGAATGCAAAGGGTAAAAAACAAAGAAAAAAGAAAATGCCTGTACCTAAATGATCTAGGAGGAATTCCACTAGAGCTGCAAATAAATTTAGATTGAATTCAAAAGAAATGTTTCATTCTTCCATCAAGAAGGAGAATCTTATAATTATAGAAGATAATTCAGAGGATTCTAAGGAGGGGATAAAAAAATAGGCAGTGACATCTTCTTTACACAAAACATAGAAAAAATATTAGGTCTTGAGGAAGAAACAAGAAAAGAGAAAGCAAATTGCACAGTACTCCAGAAAACCCGTGACCAGAGCAACTATAAAATCAGCTTCAGTATCTGAATCTATGTTTAAGGGTACATATGTAGTTTATGATGACAGAGATGATATTTTTGCAGAACCAGACCAGATGCAAGACCTTCCAGAAACCAAAGATTCTGATAGCACCAAGGATGAAGATCTTAGTTCTAGGATATCTTCAAAATATGTGATTAAATTAAGAAAACCTCAAGCTACTATAGATTTGAATTTACTTGCCCTTGTAGAGGAATATCCATAATTTAAAGTGAAAGCAAGGAAGGAAAAAGACAGAGTAAAGGAGCTGCAAAGTATGATAAAGCAATTGAAGAAAGAGAAAGATTTGGTTGAGCAATGGAATTCCAAAAAACAAGAAAAGATACAGGTTTTTAAAAGGAAAAGAAAGGAACAAAAGACATTGATTAAAGAGGTAAGAGAATCCAATTTTAGGCTATATTGGCATAATGTTGTGTTAACAACCAAGCTTAAACAGAGAGACACTAGGGCTAGTGTAGTCATCATACCATGATGGGTCATGAAGAATTTTTCTTCAAGTTTGATTGTTTGATATTATTGGTCAGGAAGTAAAGATGAACTGTTTGATTCCTAATGTTTAGATCAAATGAAACTTTTGATATCTCGGATGGAACAACTCAACAAGATAGGGTTCCAATTTTTGTGGGATTTTCCAGTTTTTGTAAAGCTATTTCCTAATCTATATTTGGATTGGCTGTTGATCCCTCTACTATATAGGCATTATAAGTGCTCGTTAGAGATAATTTTCCTAGGAATAGGCATTGAAAAGATCCTATTGCAAAACTGTAAACTAGAAAATAGGATCTACAAGAATACTCTGTGTACTTTAAATAGACACAAGAAATATTGTATGAAGGTCGATAAGTTGGGCATTCCGAGACCTTTTTGTAAAATCCATTGTAAGGCAATTTATATTCCATATTATTCTAAATGGAAAAGGCACGTTGATGGTCAGATCCTCTTTCATATCTTATTCTATTTATTTTCTTCCTTGAAGTCATTTATTTTGTTGCAATGCATTGGATTTCTTGATTTTAAGTAACACAGTGAAAATTTTGTTGTTTTTGTTATTATCAAGATTGTCTTCAAGTACATGTTCTTGTTTCTCAATGATATTTTGAAATAATAAATCTATATGGAGTTGACAAACTAGATACTCTCATATATTCCCTTCTTTATTTACATTATTGTCTGATCTATTAATGTGACTACCTTTTACTAAATCAATGGGATGTTTTCTGGCTTTTACATTGAGTTATATGTTTATTTGAATCCTTGAACCAAATTTCAACCACCTTCTAAAAACCTATTCATAAAACCCTTAAAAAACTATTGCAATAACCTGATGATGCCCTAGCTTTCCTTCTCACAGTCAAGTGCAACTTTAGGGACTAACACCTGTTTTGGCTGCCAACACCCTCTCTGATATTACCTCATCAGTGACGCTTCATGGGAAATCCCAAAGTCCTTTCAACAATCTTTCAACAACAACCCTCTTGCATTTATCCTCTTCATGAGGTTGTCAACCATTGGCAATTGTCCTTCCTCAACAACTCCAATGTTTTCCTACACTTAACATGCATTGTCATAGTCACAAACATATTAGTTTTCATGTTAAATAAAATGCATGTACATAGCATCTAAATCAACAAGAATTATCAGATATTTCCTAAAATATCAACATGTACTTGATCACATTACTCCTCAATGTGCTCACTAGTCCAACCATACAATTCAACTCTTGGGTATCCTACAACCATCAACATATTAGTTTCTCACCCTAGAGAAACACAATAAACAACAAGGAAAGGAGTTAAGGGACTCTTCCCTCTTTTCCAACTCCTACATAGTCTGGAGATTTTTAGTTCAATTGAGTTATTTCCAAGGCCTCACTACCTTTAATTAACATGGTTCAACCAAGCCTATTCATTTAAACATACTTATTTGTTTATTTTTGTTTTCTTTCTCAACTGTTACTTTTTTAGGTTTATAACTCTGTTAAGCAATTCAGAATTTTCAGAGCGAGGAAAGTGTTTCTCCTTTCCTCCTCCTTTGCTTAAGAAATTTGTCTCTCTTGGGATTTTCCTACTCCGTTACATGAGCAATTTCAACCAAGTTTCATCTTGACTTCCCTGGATAATTCAACATACTACAACATCAAGATTTTGCACACAAATTAAGAACTAGTGCATTCTGCACATTCACCAAAGAGAAATCAGGTTGGTCAATATTCATTTGCATATCTTTGACTCATGCATGATATTTTAAAATGTTATCAAGGATTCTTGTACAAATAGACTTTGTAGTCTATTGTCTAATTTTCCAGCAATCATTAAGATTATGACTATGTTCTTCTGACATAGTCCTCACACAATTCCTCCATGCGGAACTATCTCATCATACAACTTCCTTATTACATATACATCACTATCTGAGATGACCTCAACCTTGATTCAACCTCAAATTTTTCATTTCATATTCTTACCCAATATTCCATAAGGAATTATCAACATGCTTCTTATCATGCATTCCAAATTATGCATTCACACATGCACATTTATTCCATCAATTTGCATTCACACTGTTCTTTAATCACATGCTTTAGCATGCGGTATGTGTCCACCATTGGCACAATTTACAATTTCACATACCTATCTGCTTAACTCATTTCACTCATGATTTTTTCACCACCGTTTACATGCAATTCTCAAAGGCACAATCATATGGCCTTCTATTCATATCAACATAACATCCTTGTTCATTGCTCTAAAATTTTACACTAGCTTTTGCTGAGGAATGAAGTACAACTTCCTCAATCTATTACTCAATCAAGACCAATTTAGACCCTTCTCATAGGGTCAACCATGCATCCATGGTATTTATTCAATCATGTCAAGTGCAATTCTTTCCTTGCATTTCACTTTTTAGGAAATCATATCAAGCCTTTAGTATACATATACTCATACATCATACACGTGCATCACTTGCACATTTTATATCATTCATTCATATCTATTCGGTATTAATATCAACCTTCATAACGTGAAACCTTATAATGCATTCAATCCATGCACTCAAGCATATAAAAACATAGATAAATATTCAACATGCAAGTTCACTACTTGCACCTTTTTCCATGTCATTCACACACATGGACATTTCAAACTTCCATATTCTTCTTCCCAGAGATCTTACAACCATTCTTATGAAAAGTATCATAGGAATACTCAACACTATGCTACCCTCTCTGTTGAGAGCTTACAGTCATTCACATGGAAAGTCTCACAGACATATTCATAATGATGCTTCCCTCTCTATATGGAAACAACCAACAAGGGCCACTCTTGGTCTTTTCTTCTACAAAATCCTTCCACAAATCAAAATTCAGATAGGTAGTTACTGAATTATCCAGGGAAACAAAATAACCACTTCCAGTCTCTTTTCATGCCTTAAATATTTCTTGGTCAACATACCTTATCAAGGGAAACAATACCTAATTCCCTTCCACTATTACTTGAGTACGTTAAGCCATACCATATGGCTATCATCCTTCTATGGATAAACTCCCTTCACCATATTTTGGATCAACTCCTTCATTAATCTATTACAAATTTAATCTCATAGCATTATATGCGAACATAATTATCAACATTTTATTTATGTTGCTAACTTCCCTGTAGATACCAAATCGTCATTAATTAAAATTCCCATCAACAGACCATACTTTACAACCTATCACAAGTTATACTAGGTCTATTTTCATGTTACATACATGATTACACATTATCATATGAATTACAACATATCCTTGTGCACCAAGCATTTTACCCATGCCTACAATGCATCTATATTCTAGTTGTCTTCTCTTGCATTCACATGTATAGACATGCCTTTAGGTTATTACGCATATATATTTCTTATTATAGCTATGAGCTTATAAACTTACTCATATGTTCATATCACTTGAAATCTTCCATGAGGACTAGCAACTATCCAAAGGACTCCTTTTTATTTGATTAACTAGATTATTCCAAGAACATTTTTCATTCATTATAAGTCAAGTAAACTGACCTTACAATTTCCCATTAGTCCCCTAGTCATGAGGAGTTATACATACAATGCTTAGTCTTTTTTTTTTTTAAATAATTATCATTGCCAGGGTTCCAACCACCCATACTGGATTCCTTTAACCACGGGGAAATTTTCTGTAAGGGTCGTAGCCCTCATATAAACAACCATCATAAATTCTAGAGGCTCTAAATGCCCATGCTTAGAGGAAGCATTGCAATCACTAGTTCATCCATACTTTGGGCTTAAGCAACTCTTAAAAAGACTCTCCCATTTTCAACTATTCACATTCAGGTTCAACCATTAGTGCTTGTCAACATGTTCCCACTATTGTAGGAGTAGTTATCATAAAGAAACAATATGCTCCTTCTACTACAAATCAATATGTAACTTTTCTATTGTAAGAAATTCCAAAACAAAATTTCAATCAATGAGCTTGTGCAAATAATAGATGAAATTTTCCCAACGCAGAGGAACTCTTTCTCATAGGATTTTCTTGTTGTTGTTATATCAGTCCTGGGATTGATTTATGGCCCATCGAGGCCTAGTGTTGTTGCCTTCTCTGATACCACTCTGTAAGACACCCAACCCCCTTAATACCTTTTAAAAGGATGGGGTATTAAAATTTCACTTTTCCTTGACCATCTCTAAGTCTCCTCTTGAGGGCATCATTGTCTACTACTCGTCAATATCTCTCTAACGACTATAATTATGCCCAAATATGAATTCTGAAACAAAATTTATGACCTTTTAAATTTTTATGGTCTTCATTGGCCAAAGATATCCTTACTTCCATGTGACACCCACATGGTTCTTTGTCCCTCGTGCCATCCAACATGGCACTGATGTGGAATATACCACCTGACTCATTGGTTCCTCATCCTATTAGGCCTTCCCAAATCAATGAATTTGACCTACTTGGAGCCTTTCTTCATCGTAAGAGTCTTCTCCATCAGAATGCATCCAATCCTAACTTCACCACCCACTCCAAAAACCTCGTTCTGAAGACATCCTTCAATGGATCCAACGGTCCTGGGAGTTGGGAAAGCAACGAATTCGATTGCATCAAAGTCTCTAACTCGCTTGGAGGTTAACTACCTTCTCATGCTCACCCTGAGCTTAAATTAAGCGGGGCCCACAAAAATATACAACTAGAATCATGCCACGTCCACTTCTAATCAAGGGTCTCGTTCTTTCTAAATTTTTTTATTGTCGACACTCTCTTAATCCCACTCTAGATTACTTTAATGACTCCACTCCCCAACAAATGGTCTCAATCTCACCGAATCCTCCTTCGATGGATCAACAAATCTCGTCAAATAGGAGTTGTTCCTATCAGACTCTCTCGTTCGACTTCACAACTCAAACATTCCAATGACTCTACCCTTTGATCAACAATCACGATGATCTCACCTCACCAAATCAACAGACATCAATGGCTTCGAGTCTGCTTCATCATCAGAATCCATGCAAGTCCTTGTACTTGAGCATCCTGATGATTACTCACTCTGGTGAAGGGCCGAGATCTAATCTATTCACTGGCTCAATGACTACGATATCCTTCATCTTAAACATATGGTTCTCATTCCACTGATAGTCCGATTGGCTCAAATACTTGGTACGGTATCCTAGATGGCACTTCAGAGATGTGTCACTTCCACGACTTTCCACCTAGCATGACATGTGGCACTCATATTCACCTCAGAACTCTGCCTCAAAGCTCTAATTCACCTTGAAACGCTGAATGATTACCACTTGACACATGGACCAACCATGTCATGACATGTGGATTGACGTGGCTATACACATCATCGTCCGACATATGGTCTCTCCACTCAGGTGTTGACATCTATCCGTTTTTCATTGGCTTAATTACGTCGTCTGACGTCATCGACACATGTGTTTATTCGCACTTAGACTTACAAGGGAAGGGAAGAAGATTTCCCTAGAATCTTGACCCATTGGCCTACTGGTGTATCAGATATTTGTAGAATGAAACACTCACTTGACCTTATTTTGAGGTTTGATACTCTAGTACCCTGAGAATTGATTCCCTCCTAGGCTTGACTACAAGATCAACAGTCGAGATCACTCAACTTCCTGATCTAACAACTGAGCTTCAAGGGTCTTTGACCCAACATTGTTGTGCCCTTCCAATCCTACATTTTGTCATTCAACAAATCAACCGTCAACACGTACCTTAATCCGAGTATGTTGGTTTCCATGTTGGCATGATACATCATGGTGACGTCAACTCTCCCTCTTAGCCTCAATTAAGAGGGACCCAAAATGACCTACGATTGAGGTTACTTACTAGTCTACGGTCCATATTTCTTCTCAGAGTCTTCCCCATATGAGTGCCCACTCTTAGGGAATCCAAGTATAATCTGAACATTGGAATCCGATGATACTGATATGGGATATTTTCATTGAAGTGACTTATAAAGAATTGTATTAAATGAGCATAAATTAAAGTGCACAATTAAAGAATGAAAAAATCAATAATGAAGAGACATAAGCATCAAATCTGAACACAAAAACTTGATAACGGAGTTTGTCCCCAGTGGACTACGTCTCCGGGTCCTGTTCTTAAATGGGTAGGCCTTTTTATTAACTCAACAAAAGAATTTGGCAAAATACACAAGTATACCTCATTCTGGAATTAAGCTGCAGAAGATTTTCTCAGATTAGAAAACAGACAAGACCATTGAATTTATGGCATTGAATTACCCAAAAATGAATGTCTAAACATGAAAAACCCCAGTGGAGTCACCAATTTTGTTATTGGATAAATTGGTAGGTGCAGACACTAACTGATCTCCCTAGATCCACCTGGATCTAGAACAAAACACACCAGAACATGACGCTTTCCTTAAGTTTTAAATATTGAATTGTGCGCACCTATCGACATATCCATAAAATCTGGAGTTGTCGAAAATGTGCATATCGGAGCTTCATGTTCCCATGATGAAGTTATCACCTACAAGTCTCTTTTCCAATAATTTCGTGATGTCTTTGCATGGAGCTATGAAGAAATGTTGGGTATTGACCCTGACATTGTGGTACATGAAATTAAGACATACCCGGGCACTAAACCTGTCCGGCAACGACTTCGTCTGGTCCACCCGCGTAAAGCAGCCACTATCAAGATTGAAGTTGAGAAACTTCTTAAGGTTGGCTTTATTTACCCGGTGGCTCTAACTGACAGGGTTTCCAATCTTGTTCTGATTAACAAGAAACAAGGCATGATCCGCGTGTGCGTTGATTATAGAGACATTAACAAAGCTTGTCCTAAAGACAACTTTCCTACCCCCTTCGTTGACCAGATCATCGACGATTGTGCCAAAAGTGAAATCTTCTCTCTGATGGATGGTTTCTCCGGATATAATCAAATCAATATCATACACGTGGACCAATACAAGACCCCTTTTATTTGTCCTTGGGGCACTTTCACCTACCGAAAACTTCCATTCGATTTAAAGAATTCCAACGCAACTTTTCAATGTGCTATGTATTACGCCTTCCATGATATAAAGCACACTGTGCATCCATATCTCGATGACTTACCAGCTCATTCCATGCGCCATGTAGATCATCCAACACACCTCCACACCATTTTCCTTCGATGTCGGTTTTACCATATACGCTTGAATCCACACAAATGTGTTTTTTGCGTAGAATCCGACCGACTTCTAGGATTTATTGTTTCACGTCAAGGGATCAGGGTAGATCCTTTGAAGGTCAAGGTGATTCTCAATCTTCCTCCTCCTTCCTCACTTCGCCAGTTACAAAGTTTGCAAGGGAAGGCAAACTTTCTCCGTCGTTTCATCCCAAACTATGCTGAGCTAACTCTTGGATTTACACGACTGCTTAACAAAGGTTCTGAGTTCGTATGGGATACCACTATCGACAAAGATTTCGACGATTTGAAACTGTCTTTAACATGTACCCCATTACTCTTCCCACATGATTATAGTCGAGATTATTTCCTTTACCTCGCAGCCTCAGACTATACCATCGTTATGGTTCTTGTCCAGGAGGATGCTTCTCATGACGAACATGTCATTTATTACTTGAGTCGGAGTCTCATGACTACCGAAACCAAGTATTTACATGTTGAAAAACTGGCCTTGGCAACCATCCAAGCTGTTCAACGTTTCCGGCACTATATCCTTTTACATAAGACTACGGTGATTTCTGACTGCAACCCTATGCAACACATTCTTACACGTCAATTGCTAGGGGGAAAATACTCCAAATGGATCATAATAATCCAGGAGTTTGACTTAGAATTCGAACGCGCTAAGTCCAAGAAATCCTTGGTGTTTTTCGAGTTGATATGCGACCTTCCCTGCTCTGAGATGGAAAATGTAGCAGAAGATTCATTACCCGATGAATCCCTTTTCCTGATCAGTTCCGATGACCTTTGGTATGGAGATATCATTATATATCTCCAGACCTAGACCTTTCAGCCCAATTTGTCTAGCACTAACCGTCGTCAAATACGCTACCAAGCCCGTCAATATATTATCCTCGGTGATACTCTTTATCGTCATGGGATCAACTCCATTTTTCGACGCTGCCTCACGTTTGACGAAGCCGAGAAAGCCCTGAATGACTGCCATTCTAGAGCCTGTGGTGGTCACATGTCTGGGTATGCTACTGCCCAAAATATCTTATGAGCGGGGTATTTTTGGCCTTCTTTATTCAACGATTGTATAATTGTTGTCAAAAAATGCCATGCTTGCCAAACCTACAACGATAAAATACGATCACACCCTGCCCCTGTGGTCTCCGTTGGTCCTTTTGCGAAATGGGGTATCGATTTCATGACATGTCACCCTCACTTGGATGGGGGGCATGAATACATTATTGTAGCCGTAGATTATTTTACGAACATTCGACAATACCGAAAGGACTGCAACATTATTTATATTCAATCACATCATTGTTCGATTTGGTGTTCCTCAAGCTATCATTACTGATCACGGTAGCCACTTTAGAAACTTCATGATGTCTGAACTCACTGAAAAGTTGGGTCTTCGCCATGAAAACTCAACACCCTATTACCCACAAGCCAATGACCAAGTTGAAGCAATAAACAAAGTCCTCATTACCATGCTTCGACGAATGATAGGGATTCACAAGACGAGTTGGCACACGATGTTGTTTTCAACATTGTGGGCTTACCGGACATCCGCTAAGTCTTCTACTAGGTTTACACCATTCCAGTTAGTCTATGGTCTAGAATCCATCTTGCCGATTGAATGTGAGATACCCTCCCTAAAACTAGCCGTCAAAATTCTCCCAAACACTTCTGTCGAAGAAGAACGTCTGTTGTATCTCATGCAATTAGACGAAACCCGTTGCGATGCCACCCTAGTTATAGAATCCTAGAAGAAATGTGTCAAAGCCCAATACGACAAGCATGTCAAGCCACGCGTTTTCTTCGAAGGTGATCTGGTTCTCCTTTACAAACAAGATCGGGATATGCTAGGAGCCAGAAAATTTGAAGCTATGTGGCGAGGTCCTTATAT
Source organism: Picea mariana (assembly GCA_032191745.1). Taxonomy (NCBI): domain Eukaryota; kingdom Viridiplantae; phylum Streptophyta; class Pinopsida; order Pinales; family Pinaceae; genus Picea; species Picea mariana. The sequence continues at coordinate 45,520 of JASDQU010740016.1, forward strand.
CGTCAGACGAGTTTTGGAGAAAGGAGCTTACGAGTTGGTGGACTACGACAATATCCCTTTGAGGGAACTTAGAAATGGGTTGTACTTAAATAAGTACTATGCTTAAGATGACCTGTGCATGAGTGCTTGTATTTTATTGTATCATATTTTTTGTGTGTTACTTTAGTATGCTTTTTCGTTATTTGGTCTCTGCCCTCGACCGCTTATCTTACGTTGTGCTTGGTTTCTAGATGTCAGAGTCTTCGCTACCCCACATTGGCTTCGCCGATGGCACTAGCTGTAGTGCTCAGAACCTTGCTTCTGCTACATGGGAAATTTACGCACCTACAAACAAACTTATCAGTCTATGAGGTGTGTGCCTTGGTCGTGCGACCAATAATATTGCAGAATATAGCACTGTCATCGAATTGTTGATTGATGCTATTTCACTCGATATCCGCCACCTGGTTATACGACTTGATTCACAACTAGTACTACTACAATTGAGTAATGTCTATGCTATCCCAAGTCCTACTTTATTACGGGTATATTTATGAATTCGTCTCTTGGAACGTTATTTTGATTATATTGAATATCAACACATTCCTAGATGTCTAAATACATTGACTGATGCCTTAGCTAACTATGTGTTAGACACAGATTTGGGACATTTATAAACCAATAACACATCACATGTATAACACAACACAAAATAAGCCGGTAGAAGCCGTATATATGTATATGACGATCAAAAGTTTTTACAAAAAGTTTCTGTCAAAGGATCAAAATCTCAAAATACGAAGCCCATAGCTTCTACAAAATAGCGTCATGGATGACGCTCACGATAACACACAACTGCTCGGGCTACCCTATGGAGCAGTCGACTGAGAGACTCGGACACGCCCACAATATGGCATTTATAACGTCTCGGAATCTCCCCAATAACAATGTTTGGGACTTTCGCAGTCAACCCCTCTAAGTTCTGTTCCACTGCCTCGTAGTCTTCGGCATCCCATCTCGCCACTGGAGCCACTTCTCCTTGCCTTTGTATGGGAGACGTTCCTGGAGGTCGATACGGCCCCACATCTGTGTCATCAAATTTTTTTTTTTGATTAGTCCTTGGATAAACATAAAAACATTTCATATAACAAAATTTTCAAAAACATTTAAAAAGAACAAAATGTGTACTTCTCACCTAAGTCACCCCACTGAGCATCCTCAGGCAGGACCAAATCCGGATCCCCTCGGAAATCCAAATCGACATATGCGTAGTCGTCGATCATCAACATCTGGGGCCTCAAACAGTCAAAAAATGAATCATTATACTTGATTATAGGCCCTGCTACGTGTCGAGCTACGTGTCGAGCCATGAGGTTACACCACCTCAGCATCCTCGGATCCTGTGGGGCTAGTAAACCCCAATCTACCTGTAATCATAGCAGTGGGACCCTCTCGAGGAAGAATGACACCAAAAGTGATCCGTAGCCAAACTGCTTCAAGTCGCCCCTTCTGCATTTTGTCAGTTGCCTCTTCATACTGCGGAGAACCGCGTCTGACCAGTTGAAAACCCAAGGCTCTGTGCACTCTATGGCGTAATGGAAATGGCTCTGGAGAGCCATGTGCAGAGCCGCGCTCCCAACCATGCATGCAATAGTGAACAAGATAGTCCATAGGGTCAAATCTTGGACCCCCCAAATGGAAACCTTACCCTTGCTTCTCTCTGCCTCGAGAACACAATATTGGCGAACATACTCACTCATAGGAAGTCCGCCGCCTCTACCTCCGGTCAAAGTAGCATGGTATCCACGTCGTGAC
>JASDQU010740016.1:47812-66750 GCA_032191745.1 Picea mariana
ATAGAATATGTTGGTTTTCCCGGTTTGGGTTTCCGGGGGAAAAATATCTATGTAATGTTTGTATTTGCCATTGTATCTTTTCTGTTCTTTTCTGAATATCTGTTTGCAGTAGATATTGTACAAGGTTAGGATTTACATATACCACATGCAAAGGAAAAAGTTGGGAAAATAATTCAGATTAAATGGACTAATTATAGGATATGAGATGTAGGAAGTCATACTTGATCTAGGATTGGGTGAGAACATCTTGCCTAAAAAATCCTAGGAGTTCATGGGATTATCAAACTTGGTGCATTCATCAATCTAGATGTGGTTGGCCAATAAATCACACATTTTTCCAATTGATAGGTTGAAATAGATGGAAGTGGATATATATGGTGTGGGTATTTAACATAGTCCGATAACCATCTAGGGGTAGGTTTTTGACTTCCTCAACCCTCAATTGTGGTAGGGTTTTGAACCTTCTAGAATATTATTAAAATTCCTTATGTGGCTAGCCCAATATTCATGAGTAATGAGGGTTGACATGAAATTGTCTCATACCATGGTGGTCAACACGATAGGTCAACTTGCGGGAGGCATAACTTTTTCATACGAACTTCAGTTGATGCACGATCTACATTGTTGGAAAGGTCTCATAGTGTAAAACATCATCAAGGGGGTGTGCAAAAATTCTAGACACCAAAACCCCCAAAACATGATTTAATGCATCAAAATGGTTCCATAAAGTTCAAGACCCCAATTTTCTAAACTAGTACTTGCCACTAAAATGGCCCTGGAAGGTGATTCCTCCATTTTTTTCCACTTTGAAAGCATCGAGATAGATGAAAAATAATATAAGGATCCATTTAGGGAGGCTTTTGGTCCCAAAACTATTGACTGAATGAGGTGAGGAAATTCTCTACGTTCTCCTCGGAGTACCAATTTGCTTTGCCTAGAAGTTTTCCTTTCAATCCAATCTGCTAACTCTGGATTGCTTCTACAAAACTGTGTCCTCTGCTAACTCTGCTTGAAAATCCAGTGCTAATACCTCTATGGAAGGTAGGACCTGCTCCTCTTCCTGATCCGACATGGATGGCTCATAGAGTTTGAGATTCTCCACATTCACTACTAAGTAAATGCACATGTATGGGGCTAGGTTGAGTCTATAGGCATTATATCCCACCTTTTCTAATACCTCAAAAGGACCATACCATAGAGCCTTGATATTCTTACCATGAGCGTGTAGTATTTCATTATTTTGTTCTAACCATACTTTGTCTCCTACTCTAAATGTTTTCTCTGTTATGTGATGGTCATGTATAGCCTTGTACTTTTCCTATGAATTTTTTAATGTCTCATGTACTTGCAAATGGATCTGCTTGATCTTCTAAAATTAAATTCCTTCAATGTTTCTCCTGTGAGGTCCTCTCTCACTCCTACTTGTTTTCCATATACAAAATCTAAGGGTGAAGGTGGAAAACATCCAAAGTAAGTTTCAAAAGGTGACTATGAGTAGAAGTGTGGATTGCTCTATTATAAGAGCACCAAATTCACATACAATGCACCCTTGCATTGATTTTAGATTATTATTTTTCATGTTAGGCACTCTTTCCATGGTGTGTTGGAACTCATCCAACCTCTCACCACATGGATCCTCTATCCACATTCATTATTACAACATGTTTGTTCCTCCTGCCTTGAGCTAACCATAACTTCAAATCATCACACCATGATATGAAATTAAAATTTCACAGGAATTCCTTCCAACATTCTTTCTTCATTAATAACTAGGGTGCCAACATCTATGTCCACCCAATTCATTTCTTTACCATTATAAAACTCTAGTAGAGTATTGGAAGATCCTCCTTCCATACTGGGTAGTCCATTTTCTGACCTCTCATGCAAACATACATTTCCTCAATGCAATCAATTCAATGTGTTGCTTATGAGCACTTTTGTTCCCAATCACTCTTGATTGGTCAATGTACCAAGACACTATTGGTTCATGAATTTTCTTGCAAGGATTTTAATCATCCTCGACCGACAGATATTTCGTCTTTCTATTATTCAGATTCTTCTTTCCTGAAGCTTACCTTTCTTAGGTATCAATGGCATACAACAACTACTCATAATTATTTGCATATCATCAAGATAATAAAATACTTCAGAAGGTGTTCTTAACTAATCCCTTTCAACTCCCATGTCACATGAGCAAGACACATTTTATATATGTTGCTAGTCTCTAACCTTGTTTTTGATTGAGTGAGTGTCCCTAGTCCCTGTCCTCTCATTTTTCATGATTTTCTGTCAAAAAGTTTGTTTTTACCTCTTGGTTTGGAATATTATTTTTCAATTTTTATTGCACTTTTTAAATGGTTTTTGAAGTTTTTAAAATTAGGATTTGATATGATAATCTTTTATCACATCATTTGTCATTTCATTATTTGAATTTTCAAAATTTTCCAAGCTAGAAAAGGCGCTACAAGAATAGCGCTATTCCTACAGCACCGAGAAAAATCATAGTTTTGCATGCGCCACCCTGCCCAGATCGTGTCCTAACTTTTCAAATCATGATTAGAAGATCTGCCTACTTATTTACGATCTATTTTGGGTTGCTATTTTTATGATAACAAAATTATACGAAGGATTGAGATGTACTCTCCATACCTACATCAAATCAACACATCTCATCATCATGGATGAAATCATCACCTTCCTATTTTAGTATGATTGTTATTTTATGCAGGGATTGTAGACCAAGAAATAACTTTTGGCTTTAAATAAATCTCAGGAATTGAGGATTTAACCATCAATATTCTCAGAATTGTCTATAGGATCATATCAATGGTATGGCACCCAAAAAGAGTGTCCAGATGATCAGACTAGAGCCAGAAGGCACGAAATTGCTTGAAGCATTCCCTCAGATGGCGCAAAAATTCAAGGATGCCGGTTGGTTCGAATTTTTCTCAACGTTCCAGGGGCACGATGAACAGATCTCGATGGTGTTTGCACATAATTTTGACGGCTTCGAATATGTGGTTGGAAAACTTCTAATGCATGTGAGAGAACATTCTATTGCTAAAGCTTGTAGATTACCAGTGTATCGAGAAAGATGGTGGAAGAAGGAGAATGTGGTCATGGAATTTGTAAATCAGTTTCTAGTTCCAGAGAAGAAAAAATCTAACTGGAGAAAGGGTATACCATACATTTGGGTAAGGAAAGATTGGCACACTGCCTTGCTAATTATCCACAGGTACATTACATGTGAAGGCGTGTTTTCCTTGGTTTATCTCTATCATATAATACTATTGATTCATATAAATGGTGATTATCCTATTAACTTACCCTATTTGTTGTTAAAAAGTTTATCCAAGATGTCTAAGAGGGTCCAATCCCAGCCTGTTATAGCAAAAAGCAATCTCTTTCATCAGGGTTTGATTAGAAAATTAGTAGTCTTCTCCTTAAATGAAGTCCAAAGATCCTGGGATTGGTTAATCCAGTCTTTAAGACCGGATTTACAGTCAACTAAATCCAAAACTTTCAAGGGGAAGAAACCATCAAAAAATAAACAGACTCCTCAAGCCACCGAAGTCTTAATAAAAGAAGAGTCACCTGTAGCTAGGATAACTCGGGCTAGTAAGAGAAAGTTGCAAACTCAACAAGCTATTGGGGATTTTCCTGTAGGTGAAGACCATGAGAAAGGTACCACTAGTCGAGGTAAGAAGCCTAAAACGAATGAAGACACTGATATCTATCCTGATCCAGATATAAAGAGGGAAATTGATGAATATGAGGATTACACTACAAGCCCAGTTCAGACTCTAGTCAAACATAAACAACAATCTACAGGTAAGAAGAATGCAAAGGGTAAAAAACAGAGAAAAAAAAACACTTGTACCTAAATTCCCTAAGAGGAATTCCATCAGAGCTGCAAATAAATTTAGATTGAATCCAAAAGCAATGTTTCATCCTTCCATCAAAAAGAAGAAGCTTATAATTATAGAAGATAATTCAAAGGATTCCGAGGGGATAAAAAAACATGCAATGGCATCTTCTTTACACAAAACAGAGAAAGAGTCTGAGGACTTGAGGAAGAAACAAGAAAAGGGAAAGCAAATTGCACAATACTCCAGAAGACCCATGACCAGAGCAACTACAAAATCAACTTCAGTGTATGAATCTATGTTTAAGGGTACAAATCCAGTTTATGATGACATAGATGATCTTTTTGCAGAACCAGACCATATGCAAGACCTTCCACAAACCAAATATTATGATAGCACCAAGGATGAAGATATTAGTTCTGGACTATCTTCAAAATATGTGATTAAATTAAGAAAACCTCAAGCTACTATAGATTTGAATTTACCTGCCCCTGTAGAGGAATATCCAGAATTTAAAGTGAAATCAAGGAAGGAAAAAGACAGAGTAAAGGAGCTGCAAAGTATGATAAAGAAATTGAAGAAAGAGAAATCTTTGGTTGAGCAATGGAATGCCAAACAGTAAGAAAATATACATGATTTTAAAAGGAAAAGAAAGGAACATAAGGCATTTCTTAAAGAGGTAAGAGAATCCAATTTCAGGCTATATTGGCATAATGTTGTGTTAACAACCAAGCTTAAACAGAGAGACACCAGGGATACTGCAGTCATCATACCATGATGGGTCATGAAGAATTTTTCTTCAATTTTGACTGTTCGATGTTGTTGCTCAGGAAGTAAATATGAACAATTTGATTCCTAATGTTCAGATCAAATGAAACTTTTTATATCTCAGATGGAACAACTTAGCAAGATAGGGTTCCAATTTTTGTGGGATTTGCTAGTTTTTGTAAAGCTATTTCCTAATCTATATTTGGAATGGCTATTGAGCCCTCTACTATATAGGCATTATAAGAGCTCATTAGAGCTAATTTTCCTAGGAAATAGACATTGGAAATATCCTATTGCAAAACTGTAAACTAGAAAATAGGATCTACAGGAATATTCTGTGTACTTTAAATAGACACAAGAAAGATTGTATGAAGGTCGATAAGTTGGGAATTCAGGGACCTTTTTGTAAAATCCACTGTAAGACAATTTATATTCCATATTGATACTAAATGGAGAAGGCATATTGATGGCTAGATCCACTTTCATATCTTATTCTATTTATTTTCTTCCTCGAAGTCATTTATTCTATTGCAATGCATTGGATTTATTGATTTTATGTAACACAGTGAAAATTTTGTTGTTTTTGTTTATTATCAAGATTTTCTTCAAGTACATGTTCTTGTTTCTCAATGATATTTTGAAATAAGAAATCTATATGGAGTTGACAAACTAGATAATATCATATATTCCCTTCTTTGTTTACATTATTCTCTGATCTATTAATGTGACTACCTTATACTAAATCAATGGGATGTTTTATGGCTTTTACATTGAGTGATATGTTTATTTGAATCCTTGAACCAAATTTCAACCACATTCTAAAAATCTATTCATAAAACCCTTAAAATACCATTGCAATAACCTGATGATGCCCTAGCTTTCCCTCTCACAGTCAAGTGCAACTTTAGGCACTAACATCTTTTGGCAACGTTGTCGGGGACGAAGAAACAAATATATTTTCCCTGGGAGAGCGACAAGATCATATTCAAATCTTGATGGTGGACAAGATTTTGGACATTTACATGAGATTGTGTATTTTTCACCTAGCAAAGAGAAGGAAAAGGACATAAAATTCCTCCAACTTCTTCATCCTCTACAAAGAAACAAGTAACCAGGAAAAACCCAGATCCCAAGCCTGTTGCAGCAGTGCCAGACCTTGAAAAGCTATTGAGAAAACCTAAAGTCATTCCTGGACGATCCTCTCTTTCAAAAGGAAAATTGTCTTCTACTAATACTCAAGGAAAGTCTTCTAAAACTATCAAACTCAGACCAATTCAAGAAGTGACTCCTGAGAGTGAAACAAAGCCTATTGTTGAGCTTGCTACTATTTATTTTCCTTCAACTATCTCAGAACTGAATTTAAATCAATGGAAATTGTTTGCTGAGCTCATTGAAGAAGAAAAAACAAATACTTTATCTGTAGCTAAAGCTTTGAAAGATTTTACCAAAGATATTAAAAGTGAACCAGATACACTCTCATCATCACCTCAGTCCTTTTCTTCTAAAGAGAATAAACCACGTTATTATTCCTTTGAAAATCCTCTTTTTCTGGAACCTTCAACCTACTTTGGTCCAAAAAAGGAACCTTTGTTGTCTGAATATCAAAGACTTATCTCAATTCAGTTAAGTTGCTCCACTCAAGGAACTGTCTCTATTCCTACATCACCAGTTCTTCTCACTCCTACAGTCCAAACACCAACTATGGTAAATATGGATGTAAATAGAATGGATGCAATTATTGCAGCTAGATATGCACCACTAAACCTGCCACAAGTCCTTTATGCTTTCCCACCTAAGGATTATATAAAGTATTTACCAAGATTCAATGGAGAGGGAGAAGTCACTGCTGAAGAACACTAAAATGCTTTCTACAGTTTTGTAGATAATTTTAATGTGGAGCATGTAGATGTTTGGATGAGATTTTTTGTGCAAAGTTTAGATGGCGAGGCAAGGAAATGGTTTAGAATCCTGCCTCCCAATTCAATTGCTGATATTGATGCACTGGATGATACATTTTTAAGACATTGGAGGGATAAGAAAGACTACTTATATTACATCACTAAATTTGGTGCTTTGAAAAGAAAACAAGGAGAATCTATATCTAATTTTACTAAAAGGTTTAATAAAATGTATAGTAAAATTCCAAATGAAATCAAGCCCACAGAAACATCAGCCAAAATTACTTTTGCTAATGCCTTTGATGCTGAGTTTTCTCTGTTGTTAAGAGAAAGGAGGTCTACTACTCCAAGTCTGATCCAGGAAGCAACCATCAAGGTAGAATACAACATACTAGAAACAAAGAAGTTGAAGTCCAGGGGTGATAGAGATAGGAAAAAACAGAAAGAAGAACTCCCTTCTTCTTCTCATACAACATCTGATTCTAAGATGTATGAAATGGCCAAAATGTTGAAAACCTTGACATCTGGAATGGCCAGGCTGAAGATGGAAACAAAACAACCTAGCCGACCTACACAGGAAGGTGGATACAAAAATCCTAACCAGTTTAGGAGGCCTAACAATGTACCTCAAATCTTACCCAGATAAAGGAGAAATCAAGAAGATCAGAAAGTTTTACCTCCTTTTCAAAATAATGTAGTAGAAGAAGTTGAAGAAGTGGATGACATTGAAGATGATCCTATAGTGCATTTAAATGATGCATAATTGTCTCCTACTCATTTGACACAACAATATTACAAAGATTCTCTTAAACTAAATCAGTTTGAAAAAGGGGATGCTAATGAAATTATCTAGAAAGAACCTAAGAGAAAAAAATATGATCTTAGGTCCATATCAAACACACCCAAAGTGGATATACCTATTTCAAACAAGAAATCTAATGCTCCAGTTAAATCAGGAGTCAGTAAAGAAAGTCCAAGGGATAAAACTGATCAGCAACCAAAGCAACTTGTCAAGGTTAGTACTACAAAGGTAAAGGAAACTGAGAAGCTCGCTTCTTCTTTCAGTTTGGAAAATGAAATTAATAAGATTAAAATCCCCATACCTCTGATAGAATTGATGAAAATAGATCCTTTTAAAAAATATGTTTTCAAAGCATTGCGGCTCCCTGCTCATGTCACTTTTTCAGATACTATCAATCTTGAAGATGAAAACATTGCTATAACCATTGGACCTCATATTGAAGAGAGGTTTGATGCTTCTCCTCCTTTCTACATATCTCTGAACATTCATGACAAAATATTTCATAACTGTTTAATGGATTCAGGAGCTTCACACAATGTCATGCCAAAAGTGGTAATGGATGAATTAGGCTTAGACATCACTAAGCCTTATCTAGACCTATATTCATTTGACTCCAGGAAAGTGAAATGTCCAGGGGTCATTAAAGACATGGTTGTTACTTTATCTCAGTTACCTATGAAAATTGTGGTGTTGGATGTTATTGTGGCTGACATACCTCCTAAATTTGGGATGCTTCTGTCAAGGTTATGGGCTAAAAAAGTAGGAGGCACACTACAAATGGATCTCAGTTATCCTACCATACTTGTGTTTGGTGGAGAACATCGAAGACTGTACAGATAAGTGAGGTTGGATTACTTGGTAAGTGATCATGAAAATCCTAGTAATCATCCCATATATGTTGTAGAAGATGAACTTGGCTCTTCTATTTTTCACATTGGTGACTAGATAACTGAAACAACAGTCAGCAAAATAATACCTACAGTTGAAGACAATGCAGAAAATTTGGTATGGAAAATGTTCTTTGATGGGGCTTGTTCAAAAGAAGGCTCTGGAGCCGGGATTTTTTTCATTTCTCCTACCAAAGAAGTTATTCCTCTGTCATGTAAACTGGAATTTGGTACAACTAACAACATCAGTGAATATGAAGCTCTGTTGTTAGGATTGAAAGCTGCTAAAAATATGGGCATAGATAAAATCTCTGTTTTTGGAGATTCAGAACTTATCATCCATCAAATCAAAAACATTTATCAGGAAAAACCATAGAGGTTAAAGAAATATAGGAATGAGGTGTGGGATTATGTTGATAATTTATTTTTGGCCTTCAATATCACTTTTGTACACAAGAATTTGAATCAACAGGCAGATTCTTTAGCACTTGCAGCCAGTAATTTCAGAACTCCAATCTTCCCCAATTTAAAATTTGAGATTGAGGTAAGACATGGACCCTCAATACTAGATAACATAAAAAATTGGCAAGTTTTTAAAGATGACCAGGAAATTCAAAGGTTCTTGGAGACCATTGATGAGTTTTCTGTCTAATATTTCAATAGATCAGGATAATGAAAATGATGATGTTGAAGTTCATGCTTCAAATGTTCTTCAAGACAATATTGTTGGGCATAAAATTATTGAGTTGAAAAAAAATGATTTGCCAAAGGGCTTGGTTCCACTTGAGAGATTATTTGACCACAATGATGTTTCAAGAAAATCTGTTATCCAAACATAAGAGACTGATGTGATAGACCGCGATACCAGTTCAGATTCAAATTCCAGGATGGTGAAATTATCCAGAAAACTGTTAGAAAAACAGAGAGATAAGTATGCCAATTTGATGAAACAGTTTCCAGATGTATTTTCCCGGTCTTATGAAGACCTAAAGGTTTTTGATACAGAGATTATGCATCACAATATTCCTTTAAAGCCTGGATCCAAACCTTTTAAGCAAAAATCTAGACAATTCAATCCATTGTTGCTACCTATAATAGAAAAAGAACTGAAAAGGTTGTTGGATGCTAAAATTATAGTACCACTAAGATACTCAAAGTGGTTAGCTAATTTAGTACCTGTCAGGAAAAAGAATGGAGAGATAAGGATTTGTGTAGACTTTAGAAATATGAACATATGTTCTCTAAAGGACAATTATCCATTACCTAAAATGGATCATATTTTACAAAGAGTAGTAGGGCCAAAGAGGATCTCTATGCTTGATGGCTATTCAAGGTATAATCATATATCAATAATGGAGGAAAATAACAAGAAAACAACTTTTACCACTCTCTAGGCACTTTCATGTATGAAAAGATGCCTTTTGGATTAATGAATGCAGGGGCAACATTTCAGAGAGCTATGGATATTGCATTTGTTGGTGAGAACGATAGATTTATGGTTATTTATCCTGATGATATTATTGTGTTTTCAACCTCTGATGAAGAACACTTGCAACATTTGAAGCAGACATTTGAAAAATGTAGGAGGTATGGTATATCATTACATCCTAAAAAATCTCATTTTTCTATGGAAGAAGGAAAACTTTTAGGACATATTGTTTCACCAGAAGGAATCAAGATAGATCCTGAAAGAGTAAAGGCCATTCAATAGATAAACATTCCAAGAAACAATAAGTCTATCCAATCCTTCATAGGTAAAATCAAATTTTTAAGAAGATTTATACCAAATTTTGCAGAAATCATCAAGTACATTACTGATATGCTAAAGAAGGATGCAAAAATAAAATGGATACCAGAAGCCAAAGAATATTTTGAAAATATTAAGCAAGATCTTATCCAGGCACCTTTCCTCATAAGCCCTAATTACTCAAAGGAGTTTTTGATTTTTTCATTTGCTTTTGAAGACACTATAGCTGTTGTTCTCTTACAAAGAAATGATCAAGGGTACGAGCAACCTATCTCGTTCTTCAGCAAGATTTTCAGATATTCTGAACTAAAATATGATATTATGGAGAAACATGCATATGCTTTATTAAAGGCTTTAAAATATTTCAGAGTATATGTTCTACATTCTAAGATTACTACATATGTTCCAAGTAGTGAAGTTAAATAAATTTTGGTTCAACCTGATTGCAAAGGAAAGAGGGTAAAGTGGATAACTAAAATTCTGGAATACAATTTGACTATAAATCCCACTCAGTTAATAAAAGGACAAGGCCTTGCCAAATTGATGACAGAGTCAAATTGCAGAGCAATTCGATTGTATCATTTCTCCAAAAAATCACAAGATTCATCATTTCAGATTGAAGAAACAGGCTCACATGTAAAAAACAAATATTTTTCCTCACCATGGTATAAAGATGTTGTCTTTTTTCTACTAAATATTCAGTCTCCTCCTGATTTAGATAAATCCAAGTTCAGATCACTTAAATTGAAATCAGTGAAATATTGCATTATTGATCAAAGCTTGTTTTGGAAGGATCCTAATGGAATTTTGTTAAGGGGTGTGTATGAAGAGGAAGAAAAACACATTTTATGTGACTTACACCAGGGTGTTTTTGGGGGACATCACCATTGGAAAACTACTGCTTTGAAAATTCTAAGAGCAGGCTACTATTGGCCTGTACTATTTTCAGACATATTTTCTTAGGTGAGGGTATGTGAACCATGTCAAAAGTTTGCAGGAAAATAAAAAATTATGTCTCTACCTTTAAAACCCATTATTTCTCATGGAACTTTTCAACAATGGGGCCTAGACTTCATTGGAGAAATCAATCCTTCATCTTCTGGACAACATAAATGGATACTTACAGCCACATATTACTTTACCAAGTGTATTGAAGCAATCCCAACTTGGAATGCAACAGAAAAAGTAATCATGGAATTTCTTGAAGGGCATATTTTTTCTAGATATGGTTGTCCTAAGAAACTAGTTACTGACAATGCTCAAGCTTTCAAATCAAACTCAATGATTGATTTTTGTAATAAGTATAACATCAAATTGGTCCACTCGACTCCTTACTATCCCCAAGGAAATGGGTTAGCAAAATCATTCAAGAAAATCCTCATAAGGATTATCAAAAAATTGCTGACAGAAAACAAAAGGTCATGGGATTCCAAGTTAAAATTTGCCTTATGGGCTGATCGGATCAGTAATCAGAAATCTATTGGAACTTCCCCTTTCCAAATGGTGTATGGAATAGAGGCTGTTTTTCCAACTCAATTGGGTTTACCTGTTCTTAAATTTATATAAGAGGAGTTAGAAGAACCCAATGACATTCAAAGGAGGATTTTCCAGATGATAGAGGTTCAACAGGCTAGAGAAAAGATGGATCATAAAGTTGTTATTCATCAGAGCAAAGTAAAAGAAACGTTTGATAAGAAGACAAAGAAGGATGTTTTCAAAGAAGGAGACCTTGTATTGAGATATGATGCTAGAAGAGAGGATAAAGCTAAACATGGTAAGTTTGACAACTTATGGTATGGTCCTTTCAAAGTAGCTAGGGTCATGAAAAACAATACCTTTTTGTTACATAATTTGGATGGTAGTGATATTTTAGGAGGCCCAGTAAATGGGAGATTACTAAAGCATTATTTCCTTTAAGATCAGTCAGAAAGTTCAGTTTGTATAATAGGTTTTACTTTTTGAACTCAAATAAAGACTCCATATACCCAATGGAATTTTTTTTCTTTACAGTCAGTGGTTTTAAATAAAGGATGACAAAATATGGAAATAAAGAGAATCAGAAGGATATGAAGGCATTGGTCAACAGTTCTTAAAGCTTCATCATGAAACTTTACCCCCAGAAGGAGCCAGTGTTAGTCTCTAACCTTGTTTTTGATTGAGTTAGTGTCCCTAGTCCCCGTCCTCTCCTTTTTCATGATTTTCTATCAAAAAATCTGTTTTTACCTCTTGGCTTGGAAGATTATTTTTCAATTTTTATTGCACTTTTAAAATGGTTTTTTAGGTTTTTAAAGATTAGGATTTGATATGATAATCTTTTGTCACATCACTTGTCATTTCATTATTTGATTTTTCAAAATTTTCCAAGTCAGAAAAGGCGCTACAAAATATTGCTATTCATGCAGCGCCGAGAATAATCATGGTTTTGCATGCACCACCCTGCCTAGATCGTGTCCTAAATTTTCAAATCACGATTAGAATATCTTCCTACTTCTTTATGATCTATTTCAGGTTGCTATTTTTATGATAACAAAATTATACGAAGGATTGAGTTGTACTTGCCATACCTGCATACAATCAACACATCCGATCATCATGGATGAAATCGTCACCTTCCTATTTTAGTATGATTGTTATTTTATGCAAGGATTGTAGACCAAGACATAACTTATGGCTTTAAACAACTCTCGGTAATTGAGGATTTAACCATAAATCTTCTCAGAATTGTCTACAGGATCATATCAGCGGTATGGCACCCAAAAAGAGTGGCCAGATAATCAGACTAGAGCCAGAAGACAGAGCATTGCTTGAAGCATTCCCTCAGATGGTGTAGAAATTCAAGGATGTTGGTTGGCTCGACTTTTTCTCAACCTTCCAGGGGAATGATGAACAGATCTCGATGGTGTTTGCATAGAATTTTGATGGCTTCGAATCTGTGGTTGGCAAACTTCTGATGCATGTGACAGAACATTCTATTGCTAAATCTTGTAGATTACCAGTGTATGGAGAAAGATGGTGGAATAAAGAGAATGTGGTCATGGAATATGTAAATCATTTTCTAATTCCAGAGAATAAAAACCCTAATTGGAGCAAGGGTATACCACACAACTAGGTTAGGAAAGAATGACACACTGCCTTGCTAATTATCCACATGTACATTACATGTGAAGACAGGTTTTCCTTGGTTTATCTCTATCATATTAGACTGTTGATTCATATAAATGGTGATTATCCTCTTAACTTACCCCCTTTTCTGTTAAAATGTTTATCTAAGATGTCTAAGAGGGTCCAATCCCATCCCGCTACAACAAAAATCAGTCTCTTTCATCAGGGTTTGATTAGAACATTAGTAGTATTCTCCTTAAATAGAGTCCAAAGATCCTAGGAATGGTTAATCCAGTCTTTAAAATCTGATTTACAGTCAACTAAATCCAAAATTATAAAGGGGAAGAAAGATACCAAACACAAACAAACTCCTCAAGGCACCAAAGTCTTAATAAAAGAAGAGTCACCTGCGGCTAGGGTAATTCGGGCTAGCAAGAGAAAATTTCAAACTCAGCAAGCTATTGGAGATTTGCCTCTAGGTGAAGACCATGAGAAAGGTATAACTAGTCGAGGTAAGAAGACTAAAACGAATGAAGACATTGACATCTATCCTGATCCAGATATAAAGAGGGAATTGATGAATATGACGATTACACTACAAGCCCAGTTCAGACTCCAGTCAAACAGAAACAACAATCTACAGGTAAGAAGAATGCAAAGGGTAAAAAACAAAGAAAAAAGCAAACACCTGTACCTAAATGATCTAGGAGGAATTCCACCAGAGATGCAAATAAATTTAGATTGAATTCAAAAGCAATGTTTCATTCTTCCATCAAGAAGGAGAATCTTATAATTATAGAAGATAATTCAGAGGATTCTAAGGAGGGGATAAAAAAACAGGCAGTGACATCTTCTTTACACAAAACATAGAAAAAATATTAGGTCTTGAAGAAGAAACAAAAAAAGAGAAAGCAAATTGCATAGTACTCCAGAAGACCTGTGACCAGAGCAACTACAAAATCAACTTCAACATCTGAATCTGTGTTTAAGGGTACATATGTCGTTTATGATGACATAGATGATATTTTTGCAGAACCAGACCAGATGCAAGACCTTCCAGAAACCAAAGATTATGATAGCACTGAGGATGAAGATCTTAGTTATAGGATATCTTCAAAATATGTGATTAAATTAAGAAAACCTCAAGCTACTATAGATCTGAATTTACCTGCCCCTGTAGAGGAATATCCATAATTTAAAGTGAAAGCAAGGAAAGAAAAAGACAGAGTAAAGGAGTTTCAAAGTATGATAAAGCAATTGAAGAAAGAGAAAGATTTGGTTGAGCAATGGAATTCCAAACAACAAGAAAAGATACAAGATTTTAAAAGGAAAAGAAAGGAACAAAATACATTGCTTAAGGAGGTAAGAGAATCCAATTTCAGGCTATATTGGCATAATGTTGTGTTAACAACCAAACTTAAACAGAGAGACACCAGAGCTAGTGCAGTCATCATACCATGATGGGTCATGAAAAAATTTTCTTCAAGTTTGATTGTTCGATGTTGTTGGTCAGGAAGTAAATATGAACTGTTTGATTCCTAATGTTTAGATCAAATGAAAATTTTGATATCTCGGGTGGAACAATTCAACAAGATAGGGTTCCAATTTTTGTGGGATTTTCCAGTTTTTGTAAAGTTATTTCCTAATCTATATTTGGATTGGCTGTTGAGCCCTCTACTATATAGGCATTATAAGTGCTCGTTAGAGATAATTTTCCTAGAAAATAGGCATTGAAAAGATCCTATTGCAAAATTGTAAACTAGAAAATAGGATCTACAAGAATACTCTGTGTACTTTAAATAGACACAAGAAAGATTGTATGAAGGTCGATAAGTTGGGCATTCAGGGACCTTTTTGTAAAATCCATTGTAAGATAGTTTATATTCCATATTGATTCTAAATGGCAAAGGCATGATGATGGTCAGATCCTCTTTCATATCTTATTCTATTTATTTTCTTCCTTGAAGTCATTTATTCTGTTGCAATGCATTGAATTTCTTGATTTTAAGTAACACAGTGAAAATTTTGTTGTTTTTGTTTATTATCAAGATTGTCTTCAAGTACATGTTCTTGTTTCTCAATGATATTTTGAAATAATAAATCTATATGGAGTTGACAAACTAGATACTCTCATATATTCCCTTCTTTATTTACATTATTTTCTGATCTATTAATGTGACTACCTTTTACTAAATCAGTGGAATGTTTTCTGGCTTTTACATTGAGTTATATGTTTATTTGAATCCTTGAACCAAATTTCAACCACCTTCTAAAAACCTATTCATAAAACCCTTAAAATACCATTGCAATAACCTGATGATGCCCTAGCTTTCCTTCTCATAGTCAAGTGCAACTTTAGGGACTAACATCTGTTTTGGCTGCCAACACCCTCTCTGATATTACCTCATCAGTGATGCTTCATGGGAAATCCCAAAGTCCATTCAACAATATTTCAACAACAACCCTCTTGCATTTATCCTCTTCATGAGGTTGTCAACCATTGGCAGTTGTCCTTCCTCAACAACTCCAATGTTTTCTTACACTTAACATGCATTGTCATAGTCACAAACATATTAGTTTTCATGTTAAAAATTTATGTACATAGCATCTAAATCAACAATAATTATCAGATATTTCCTAAAATATCTACATGTACTTGATCACAGTACTCCTCAATTTGCTCACTAGTCCAACCATACAAATAATTCAACTCTTGGGTATCCTACAACCATCAACATATTAGTTTCTCACCCTAGAGAAACACAATAAAATACAAGGAAATGAGTTAAGGGACTCTTCCCTCTTTTCCAACTCCTACACAGTCTGGAGCTTTTTAGTTCAACTGAGTTATTTCCAAGGCCTCACTACCTTTAATTAACATGGTTCAACCAAGCCTATTCATTTAAACATACTTATTTGTTTATTTTCGTTTTCTTTCACAACTGTTACTTTTTTAGGTTTATAACTCTGTTAAGCAATTCAGAATTTTCGGAGCGAGGAAAGTGTTTCTCTTTTACTCCTCCTTTGCTTAAGAAATTTGTCCCTCTTGGGATTTTCCTACTTCGTTACATGAGCAATTTCAACCAAGTTTCATATTGACTTCCCTGGATAATTCAACATACTACAACATCAAGATTTTGCACACAAATTAAGAACTAGTGCATTCTGCACATTCACCAAAGAGAAATCAGGTTGGTCAACATTCATTTGCATGTCTTTGACTCATGCATGATATTTTAAAATGTAATCAAGGATTCTTGTACAAATAGACTTTGTAGTATATTGTTTAATTTTCCAGCAGTCATTAAGATTATGACTATGTTCTTCTGACATAGTCCTCACACAATTCCTCCACGCGGAACTATCTCATCATACAACTTCCTTATTGCATATCCATCACTATCTGAGATGACCTCAACCTCGATTCAACCTCAACTTTTTCATTTCATGTTCTTACCCAATATTCCATAAGGAATTATCAACATGCTTCTTATCATGCATTCCAAATTATGCATTCACACATGCACATTTATTCCATCAATTTACATTCACACTGTTCTTTAATCACATGCTTTAGCATGCGGTATGTGTCCACCATTGGCACAATTTACAATTTCACATACCTATCTACTTAACTCATTTCACTCATGATTTTTTCACCACCATTTACATGCAATTCTCAAAGGCACAATCATATGGCCTTCTATTCATATCAACATAACATCCTTGTTCATTGCTCTAAAATTTTACACCAGCTTTTGCTGAGGAATGAAGTACAACTTCCTCAATCTATTACTCAATCAAGACCAATTTAGACCCTTCTCATAGGGTCAACCATGCATCCATGGTATTTATTCAATCATATCAAGTGCAATTCTTTCCTTTCATTTCACTTTTTAGGCAGTCATATCATGCCTTTAGTATACATATACTCAAACATCATACATGTGCATCACTTGCATATTTTATATCATTCATTCATATCTATTTGGTATTAATATCAACCTTCATAACATGAAACCTTATAATCCATTCAATCCATGCACTCAATCATATAAAAACATAGATAAATATTCAGCATGCAAGTTCACTACTTGCACCTTTTTCCATGTCATTCACACACATGGACATTTCAAACTTCCATATTCTTCTTCCCAGAGATCTTACAACCATTCTTATGAAAAGTATCATAGGAATACTCAACACTATGCTGCCCTCTCTGTTGACAGCTTACAGTCATTCACATGGAAAGTCTCGTAGAAATATTCATAATGATGCTTCCCTCTCTATATGGAAACAACCAACAAGGGCCACTCTTGGTCTTTTCTTCTACAAAATCCTTCCACAAATCAAAATTTAGATAGGTAGTTACTGCATTACCCAGGGAAACAAAATAACCACTTCCAGTCTCTTTTCATGCCTTAAATCTTTCTTGGTCAACATACCTTTATCAAGGGAAACAATACCTAATTCCCTCCCACTATTACTTGAGTACATTAAGCCATACCATATGGCTATCATCCTTCTATGGATGTTGTCTGATCTAGTGGTTTTTTGGGAATGTCCAAGCACTCCCTTCACCATATTTTGGATCAACTCCTTCATTAATCTATTACAAATTTAATCTCATAGGATTATATGCGAACATAATTATCAACATTTTATTTATGTTGCTAACTTCCCTGTAGATACCAAATCGTCATTAATTAAAATTCCCATCAGCAGACCATACTTTACAACCTATCACAAGTTATACTAGGTCTATTTGCATGTTACATACATGATTACAGATTATCATATGAATTACAACATATCCTTGTGCACCAAGCATTTTACCCATGCCTACAATGCATCTATATTCCAGTTGTCTTCTCTTGCATTCACATGTATAGACATGACTTTAGGTTATTAGGTATATATATTTCTTATTATAGCTATGAGCTTGTAAACTTACTCATATGTTCATATCACTTGAACTCTTCCACGAGGACTAGCAACTATCCAAAGGACTCCTTTTTATTTGATTAACTAGATTATTCCAAAAACATTTTTTATTCATTATAGGTCAAGTGAACTGACCTTACAATTTCCCATCAGTCCCCTAGTCATGAGGAGTTATACATACAAGGCTTAGTCTTTTTTTGTTTTTTAAATAATTATCATTGCTAGGGTTCCAACCACCTATATTGGATTCCTTTAACCACAGGGAAATTTTCCGTAAGGGTCGTAGCCCTCATATAAACAACCATCATAAATTCTAGAGGCTCTAATTGCCCATGCTTAGAGGAAGCATTGAAATCACTAGTTCATCCATACTTTGGGCTTAAGCAACTCTTAAAAAGACTCTGCCATTTTCAACTGTTCACATTCAGGTTCAACCATTAGTGCTTGTCAACATGTTCCCACTATTGTAGGAGTAGTTATCATAAAGCAACAATATGCTCCTTCTACTACAAATCAATATGTAACTTTTATATTGTAAGAAATTCCAAAACGAAATTTCAATCAATGATCTTGTGCCAATAATAGATGAAATTTTCTCAATGCAGAGGAACTCTTTCTCACAGGATTTTCTTGTCGTTGTTATACTAGTCCTGGGATTGATTTATGGCCCATCGAGGCCTAGTGTTGTTGCCTTCTCTGATACCACTCTTTAAGACACCCAACGCCCTTAGTACCTTTTAAAAGGATGGGGTATTAAAATTTCACTTTTCCTTGACCATCTCTAAGTCTCCTCTCGAGGGCATCATTGTCTACTACTCGTCAATATCTCTCTAACAACTATAATTATGCCCAAATATGAATTGTGAAACAAAATTTATGACCTTTTAAATTTTTATGGTCTTCATTGGCCAAAGATATCCTTAC
>JASDQU010740016.1:171444-192918 GCA_032191745.1 Picea mariana
TTATTATCATTAAACCATACTAAATGAGAATTGGGAAAAGCACAAATATGGTGGGGACAGATGAGAGCAATTTGAATTTGGGTTTTTTTGTGAACCCACCAACTTGGGAGCCCGCCAACCCGTGGTTGCGAACGATTGAAAATAGGCTAAGTATTGCATAGTGGTCGGCCAAACTTGGAAATAGGAGAAATGAAATGCTTAGAGGCTCGGTACCAGTGACAAGTCCGACGGTCATAATGTAGATCATGGGTCTTTAGGTGAAAAATGGAGATTGTGGAACTTGGAAGATAAAAACTTGAACCTGTGAACCCGCGATTGCGAGAATGGTTAAGTATATTATAACAAAGCGGTCGGTTAGACTCATGATATGGGAACATGGATGGAGGTGAAGACACGCGAGTCCGCCAACCCGCGAACCCCCCATTTTTTGAAAAACGACTAATTATAGTAACTAGAAAGGGAAAAGATAAGGGAGAAAAGAAAAGGGGAATGAGGGTAGGTATAGAAGAGGGAAAATAAATGGGAAAATGAAGTTGGGAAAATATAAAGGGGAGGGAAATTCAGAAGCATGAATTGATCTCAACAGGAATATAAGAATTGAGAAAAAGAAGTCAGTTACTCGACGTTTGTTTCTCCCTGAAACTGCATTAAAAGAACAAAAAAAAACCATAATAATAAGATCCATAGATCAAGTGACTGGTTCCATATCTGAGATCAATTACTCTATCGAGACTATTCCTTCTTGCCAAATTCAAAACGTCAATATTGAATTTCAAGGAGATTTCAAGATTTTGATCCCGATGAGTTCATATATGTATGATAGAAGGCTTGATGAAAATCTATCCAACTAGACAAATCTTCTGACGACTTCTATTCTAAGACCTTTGAACTCACAGAGCGCAATGGAATTGACTAGCACATAGGTTCGTTTTCCTGAAGAGATCCACAAGATATGCCTCTGATGCTTCTTATAAAACCAATGAATGCATTCTTCCCATGGGAATTTGATGTAGAGAGCTCACTTAGCGTGCGAGAGGTTTCACGCACGTAGAGAGGAGAGGTGGTTGACTACAGGGTTTCATGCATTCACACAGATATTACTAGAGATGATTGATTGAAGGATTTCACGAGGCTTTTGGGTAAATGCCATTATGGGAGCATGTACAAGGTCATATTCACAAATGGGAAATTCATGGAAGTAAATAGAATTTCTGACAGGCCAGAGGGGGTTTTGTAGAGGGACATACAACATAGACATTTCTTTTTGCACGTTTTTGGAATAAAGGGATAGATATCATAGTTATAGACCAAAGTGGGGCATTTCTTTATGCAAAAATGAAAAGTCCCAAGTGAATAATGAGATAGAGATGTTTCTAGACTAGGAAGACTCAGCTATGGACAACTACCATAGGTTAGTTCAGGCCTAAGAACTATAGGCACTCTGATACCGCTATTAGAATGCACACAAATTGAATATCAACATGAAATACCTTTCATTAATATGATATACATATAAATACATGAGTTATGACCTTTGGATCCATCTTCCAAGAGATCTCTTGGACTCCTGATGACCGTTCATATTCACTTGTGAATTTTCATACTCATTCTCAAGTGAATAGTAAAAAGTAACATAACCCTAAATGGATTAAGTTTGCAACACATAAACATCAAGAAGATGGTGTATACTATAAATTTGACATATGATTCAATTATGATTTCAAATATTGCTATGATCTGTGGTAAGTGTGGTTTTGATAGGATGCACAAAATTGCACAGAGTGGTGGTTCGATTACATGACTCTAAAAATAATAGTTACAAATTGTGGTTTGATATAAATTGTTGACCCTAGTTTTACTAGGAATGGTGGAGATATTAACCATCACGTATCCTATTGACCCTAGTTTTATCAAGAGGGATGGAGGTATTATCCATTGTGTATCCTCTAAAACCCAGAGTCGTAATAGGGTCATGTTAAGCTATGCTTACATAGATGTGTGATGACAACTATTGGTTTCCTACTGGGGAAGTTAGGTCGAGATATAGTCAACACTTCCACTTATAGGTTATATTTGGAGTTAGGTCAATATAGTTGACTCTCCAATATGTTGCAGTAGAGGAAATGATAGGATGTGGCAGATGGAAGTAGGTTAGAGAGGAAGTGTGATTCRAAGTTACTTGAGAATGATTCTTGGGGAATATAYGTGTCACTCTTGTCCTTACTTGGTTCCTACCGTGTTTAGAAYACTTGTTTTAATTCACTTTCAATATTTTAAGTGCGATGATCAATAATTGATGAATTGTTGTAATTTTGTTAGTTAATATCACTAAATGATCCTTACTTGATTTATTATCCAACATGCCTTGTTGTGAATAAACATGAATTATGCACTATAAGGAATTATTTTTWATCACTAGTACATGCACAATATATGTGTATGCTAACTACRTACACTTACACTGCACATGTACACTCATACAATTACTTGATGTATTAATTACTAAACTAGGTTATTAATTATTTAATTAATTGTTTCCTGATTATGAAAATTATATTACATACATATCTAATATCATTAAATACCCTTATTAACTTTGATTATTGGTTGATATGGTGAATTAAATGGGTATGATGGGTTGCCATAAATTTTGGAGAAAAATGTCAAAGTTGCATTTATATGATAGCATGACTTTGCATTATATTTTATTGTTATTTTATGTAATAGCATTAAATACCCTCGTTGACTTTCATTATTGGTTGGTATGATGAATAAAATGAGTATGGTGGGTTGCCATAAATTTTGGAGAAAATTGTCAAGTTGTGTTTATATGTTATTATGAGAAGAAGGACTTTGCATTCTAATTTATTGTTATTTTATGTAATTCATTTTATACTTTAGTTTAATTAACTTTTTTCCTGAAAATCTAAGAGGAGGCATTGATGGCTATCCATGAGGGTGGTTGAGGAGACTTAGAGAACATGTATTGAAACTTGATAAATAGAGAAGAGAAAGTAGTGTTGAGGGGGAGGTTTGATTTTGTTGAAAAATTGGAGAATTTTGGAAGAAATATTTTCTTAGGGAATATTGTGCATTGTTGTTCTTGGAATCTTGAGCACAAAGGACTAGGAAATCAAAAGGTTTCTTGAAGCTACAAAGCTAGCTAAGAGGATAATTTTTTTCCACTCTATGCAAATGGTGAAAGAAAGCTTTGGAGGCATATTCCTACCGCTCGTTAGACTACACTACGATTGATTAAATTCAAACTGAGGAGGAGTTCACACAAGCAAAATCTGAAGATCCGAAGAGGATTTTCACTAGGCTAAATCAAACAAAATCCATAGAGAATCTACACTAGATAAATCAAACAAAATTAGAGTTCACTTTTTCTATCAATTAACTGAACAAATTGATATTAAAAAAACTTATTAATTGTTCAATGAAATTGAAGTAAAATGCTTGAATTTAATCTCTCCTAGCTACAGATTAATTACTGTAAAGATTAATTGTTGAATGTTATGCTTGACAACCACAATGAAATGTTTAAAGTGTAGTCTTAACATGTTACGATTTTGACTTTCTTTGGTTGTCTTTTTCCTATCATTTTTATCTAAAATCGGTCTAAATATTTAGAACAATTGTTGGAATTGCAAATATCAATTGTTGAGATTGCACAATCCAAGTGCAATAGGAGTTTTTGAGGGCATTGGATCCATTTCTACAATAAAAAATGCAAATTCAACAATGAAAAATTGCAATTTAAACAATTCTTCTATGCTCGGATTTCGGTCATGATTGCAAGAAAAAGTCCAAATCGTAGAATGTTTAGACTTCAATGTTTATTTCTTAAGTTTGAATTTCAATTTTACAATAGCAAATTAAATAAATTGTACATAGAAGCTAATGATATAAATTTTATATTTAAGAAAGATAAAAACAATATCAATCTGATAGAAAAATTGTAATTAATAACACCCATTAAAAAGTTAGCACAAAAATGGGTGGTGTTACACATGGTATTAGAATTGGAGCCTTAAAGGCTTACCCATTATTATAATTTGTGAAAATTCTCTAAAAAATTATAAACACAAATCTAATTATGTAAAAAAAAAAAGAGTAAATTAGCAAATGGATTGTTTACACTAAAACAATGACCCTAAAATATTATTGATTTGTAAAGAAAAATGATCTTTCCTTTCCTTGTTACAAAAAAAATTATTAATTAAAATTAAATTTTATATTTTATGGCAAAAATCCTACAAATCCATAAGAAAACATGTATGTAACCTTAAGAAACTACCTAATAAGTAGGGAGATGTCAATGTAGAAACAAAATCCTTACCTAATAGAGGAAGACATATTCATCTTTACAAGTACAAATAAATAAAAAGGTACATAATTAAGAGATTTGAAAAACATAAATTTTAAGTTACATAATTAAGAGATTTGAAAAACATAAATTTTAAAATAAAAAGGTACAAAGATTTGAAAAAACATAAATTTTAAAGATTTCTCTATGTGAATTTTTTTTTGGAGAACTCCTAAATTTATCTTTAATTTTTTTTTAAAGATTTGCATTTTAAAAAATTATGATTCTTATAGAATTTTATACTTATGACAAATTCTTTAATTTTTTATAAATTTATCTTTATATTAATTATTTTTTTAAATGATATATAATAATAAAATTATTATACTTATAAGACAAATTTTTTAAATTTTATAAATTTATTTTTATATTAAAAAATATTTTTTTATAAAAATATATATATTTTATAAATTTATTTATATATATATATATATATATATATATATATATATATATATTTTAAATGATATATAGTTTTGAAAGAGAAAAAAAAGGAAAAAAAAATATAAAAATTTTAATTTAACGAGGAAAACGAAGAGGGAGCCCTGACTAAACGCAGAAAATAGTAACGCCCAGTCTTAAAAACTAAAACCCACAAAAGGGCCACGCCCGTAGCTAGAAAAAATTAAAACAAAGGGCATGCAAAAAGGCTTTGCCTATATTTAAAAATTTTGCCCCAAAAAGTGGGGCTCCACTTCTGAAGTTCCTGAACGCTGCAATGCGAACTAAAGAGGAAAAAAAAAATAGATCAATGGTGAGAAAGAACTTTAGTTTTTAATTATTTAATTTAATATGTGGAAATTAAGAAGAGTCACCACACGCTTCTCATGTTCACCTAAATTAGATCAAGGATGGGCGAGTGGGATTCTTGAGATGAGAGTCGTTAGGAGAGAGCCGAAGGGAGCTTAAGGAAAACCAGAGATTTGAATGTTGATGGCGGGAATATCCTTTGGGGACTGGTTCGTATTATTTCAGTGTTCAACTTGCTTCAGAGAAGTATTGAATGGAATAATAGTCTGGGTATGGATTTTATTTGAACTGGTTTCTTTCTACCCTTTCTTCTCTTTCGTTCAAGTTTTTTTCCGGTTCTCCTTCCTTAGGTGTAGCCTTGGAGTCGGTTCTCAGATATATTAATGACCTTTTAATTTCCTTTCTCCGAAACTGGTTTCATCCTTATCCCTCACTGCTTATTTATTTAACTTGCCACTTGGGCTAGGAACTCTTAAATGTTGTCTTGTCGCTCCTATTTCCTTTTATTTTAACCGGCGTTTTTTTCTCTCCTCGTGATTCGGGCGCTTAATCGACCCTTGATTTCAGAGGTGGGGATTAGAGTTGTGAATCGACAGTTTAATGACTACTGATAGTAACTCATTACTTATTAAGGATATTAATAACCTCCTTAATGAGGAGGACGATAATTTCTGGAAGGAGGATGGTTTATTATCTGACTACCCAACAACTGTGAAACTTTTGAAGCATAGACCTCCTTTGTGGAACTCTGGTGATCTGTCAAATGGAGGTTTAGGTAGTATAAACCTTCTACCGATTTTAACCATGACTAATCTTCCTAGTCTAGTTGAAACTTGCCCGTAGAGCATTAGTCCCAGAACGGGTAGTGGTCTTAAGCAGGGGAACTCTGGGAGTTTTCCTCCAGTTGCGCGTGGGAAAAACAAACATCTATCAGTCTTTCACAAACAAAGGAAGCAATGGACATCAAACAAGGTACATAGAAAAATGGTTCTCGGCTCTGACGTTGGACTTGAGGATACTTGTCGGTTAGCACTTTGTGCTTTAGTAGGGATATTCGCCTATGGGCATTTATGCAGAAAAAAGTTACCAGTCTGGTTGGATAAAGTTTGGTCGCCTGTGTTAGGATACATTCCGGAGCTAGTGCAACTTCCCAAAGGTTGGTGGGGAGTTATTTGTTGTTCTCCGGATGATGTATAATTACTATTAGCAAAGAGGTGGTTGAATGGGGATAGTAGCTTTATGCTGAAAAAATGGCGGGTGTCTTTTAATTCAGAGAACAAATCCTTTAAGTTTCGGCATTTCTGGATTCTTCTTCCGGGCTTGCCTCTTCACATGTGGAATGAAGGAGCACTGAAGGATATCGGTAATGCTCTTGGTAGTTTTATTTTGGTTGATAAAGGTTTGTTAATTGCCTGTGCGGAAAGTCTGTGGAATTTTAGTTGAAATGGATATAAGTTGTGGTCTTCCAGAAACTCTTGAGATTGAGTGGCAAGGGAGGTGTCTTTTGCAGCGAATTGACTACTTCGGCATACCCTTTCGGTGTAGCCTATGTCGTAGTACCGGACATCTTCGCAGGGATTGTAAAGGTTTGTTTGAGGAGAAAGATGAATAGGAGGATCATCTTTCTACAATTGATTGTATTGATCTTTCCATTGAAACGGGTTTCTACAGTGCTGGTCTGGGAGATTGCTCCCTCGACTTAGAAGAACCAGA
Source organism: Picea mariana (assembly GCA_032191745.1). Taxonomy (NCBI): domain Eukaryota; kingdom Viridiplantae; phylum Streptophyta; class Pinopsida; order Pinales; family Pinaceae; genus Picea; species Picea mariana. The sequence goes on from JASDQU010740016.1 coordinate 178,277, forward strand.
ACAGGCTTCAACACTTTCCGGTAAGCTCAAAAATCATTGTCCTTCTTTTTTTTCTACTCTCTCGTCTTTGGAAAAATAAACCTTAAGCTCATCGAAGTGGTTAGCTTGGTCTATTTCACTTTCCTTTCCTTTGCCTGAGATGGGGGTGAATGACCTTACGAAGCCTGTTATTTCCTCTATTTCTACTTTACCTTCCAGTGTATTGACTAAGTCTGCTTTGGCCCCACCTATGCCACTGTCGGGGAACCTTTCCGATCCTCTGACTTTTCCTAACAGTATTTGTCCTTCCTCCCTTGTTGAATCAGTGTTAACTGAACCAAGTCAGGTTTCTTCTCCTGTTTTAAATGTTTCCTCCCCTATTATCTCAGGTTTTTGTGAACCGGAGGACTCGAAGCCCTCCCTTGAAGCGATATTAGACTCCTTTATTCCATTTTTAAAGGACCATTATTCCATCAATCAATTACCTATTTTTTGGGGAAAGGCTTTACAAGTTTCTAGTTCTACTGGTGGGGAGACTAGTGGTTCAAATCTATCGGAGGTTTCAAAGGAGAAAGACTTTGTTTGGTCTCGGGGACTGGGTTTTGAAACCTCTCCCATAAAATCCCAAAGTGCCAGGAAGAAACAAACTAAGGAAACTCGTACTACTGGTCCTGTTAATCCTATTGAATGTGGGGCACTTAGAGCATGCAAAGCCCTTGCTTGGGCTAAGCAATGCTGTTACTTTCACTTAATCTAAGAGGGATTGGGGGCGCCCTAAAACTTGCCTTGGTGCACAGGGTTCTAGACAAAACTAGACCTGAGTTAGTACTATTTCAGGAGACTATGGTACATGCAGAAAAGGCTCGTGACTTCATGTTTAAGATTCGTCCAAATTGGCTATGTTGTGCAGTAAATTCTAATGGTAGTTCATGGGGTTTAATGGTATCTTGGGACCCCAACTTTTATGATTTGAATCCTTCTCTAACTTGCGGTGGCATCTTCTTGTCAGGATTTTATATTGCCACTAGAAGACAGGTAAATATTTTGAACACTTATGGACCTTGTGTGGAGCGTAAAGTTTTCTGGGAGCGCTTGGGAAGATCGGGCTTATTATCATATAACAATTTGATTCTGATGGGTGATTTAAATTTGACCCTCTCTTCTGGTGAGATTTGGGGAGGTGTTAGAAATCTGGGTTGTTTGGAAGGTTTCTTCAAGAATTTCTTCCTAGGACATGGTCTTATTGATATTCTTCCAGGGAAGCTTGTTCCGACTTGGAGGATCGGGCTGGCACAGAACATATTGCAAAGAGATTGGACAAGGATTTCATTTCCGAGGATCTTCTAGCTTCGGTTGATATTTTTCAATCTTGGGTGGAATACCCATATATCTCAGATCATGCGCCCATTTTACTTCAGTTGGATCTCCCTACTACTCATCTATCCTTCCCTTTCAAGATGAATCCTTATTGGATCCAGGATTTAAGTTTTGATAATTTGGTTAAATAGCTGTGGAATGATCCGAAGTACCTAGGCGAAAGTGGGAAACAACATAGGATTATTTAGAAGTTTAAGGATCTCAAGCTTCAGACTAAAATTTGGCTGAAAGAGAGGAAATTAAGAACAAAAGCACACATAAAGACTCTAGAAGAAGAAATTTTAGAGTGTATCCATAAAAACTCCACGGGAAATCAATGGATAGCCCAAGAATCTTTAGTGAAGGAATTAGAATCTGTAAGAAATAAGATTCTTTTAGAAAATGAGGAATACTGGCGGTAACGTAGTAGGGCTATTTGGCTACAAAGTGGAGACAATAATACAAAATTTTTCCATAATTTCGCAAACTATAGAAGAATAAGTAAGCACTTATGGGATATTTTGGATGAGTCCGAGGATTTTGTTTCAGGGCAGGAGAACATTAAAAAGGAAGCAGTTAAGTATTTTAAGGAGATGTATAAAGAACGAGCTTCTCCCTCATCTAATGAACAAGTCTGGGTTGCTGCACTTTTCAAAAAAATGGTTACTGAAGAGGAAGCATGCACCCTCAATGAGTCAATTAAGTTGGAGGAGATAGAACAGATTTTAAAGAAATTTAAAATGGACAAGAGCATGGGGCTCGATGGATGGTCAATAGAGTTATTTAGCCATTTCTTTGAAACAACGGGGGGAGATATTCATGGGATGGCCGAAGAAGCTAGAACTAGAGGCAGAATAGTGGGAAGTTTAAATGCTACATTCATTGCATTAATATCAAAAGTTAATAAACCTCAGTGTTTTGGTGACGTTAGGCCTATTTCAGTATATAATTTATGCTACAAAATCATCTCCAAAGTATTAGCAAATCGTATCAAACCTTTGCTGTCTAGATCAATATCTGAAGAACAGTTGGGTTTTCTTCAGGCGAGAAGAATACATGATGCCATTGGTACTGTGCACGATTGTCTCCATAGTATAAAAAAGAAAAAAGACAAAAGCATTAGTATTATAGATTGATCTGAAGAAAGTGTACGATTGCATTAGTTGGGATTTCCTGAGGATGTTACTTATTCAGATTGGAATGGGACTAGATTTGACAAAGTGGATTATGAGTTGTGTAATGTCTACCTCCTATTCAGTACTGATAAATGGGGAACCAACCGCTTTCTTTAAAAGTGGGCGGGGGCTCATACATGGATGTACTCTCTCCCCGTTATTGTTCATCCTTTTCATGGAGGGTTTAAGCTTGCTATTAAATGAGAAGAAGATGGAAGGAAGATTTTTAGGGGTGAAAGCCATAACTATAAAAATTCTACATGTTCTTTTTGTTGATGATGTTGTGATTTTGTCGAAGGCTAGCACAGAGGAATGGATGGAGATCGACTTGTTACTTAAAACTTTATGTTCAGTTTCTGGTTTGATGATTAATATTTCTAAATCTATAGTACTTTAGGCAGGATTATCGAATGAGGATCTGAGACCTTTCAAAGCACTTTTTCCTTTCAAATTTGAGGACTTAGAGACGGGGTTTAAGTACTTAGGTTTCTACCTCAAAACTAGTTTGTACAGGGCTGGTGATTGGTGTTGGCTCCTTAAGAAAATGGAAAAGAAAATCAGTAATTGGTGCTTCCGGTGGCTTTCCCTGGGAGGCAGATACATTCTTTTAAAAACGGTGTTGGAATCTCAATCAATTTATTGGATGTCCCTTGCTCTTATTCCTGGTTCGGTCTTAAATTCTATTAGAAAACTAATGTACCATTTCCTATGGCAGAAGAATCAGGATTCTGGTACTATCCATCTATGCAATTGGGAAAAGTTGGCAGTGCCTAAAGATTTTGGGGGGTGGGGTTTCTTAAACATTTTCGATTTCAGCAAAGCCCTGGCAACACACACTCTTTGGAGGGTGATCAATAGTGGAGGTATGTGGCATAGGATTATTATGGATAAGTATCTGACACATTTGACTGTTTCTCAATGGTTAAGAATACCAAACTTTGAACAAAGAGCAATATCAAAGATCTGACACGGTTTAATTGCATCGGTACATCTGATACTACATTGGTTATGCTGAGCACCTGGTTCAGGGCAACTTATATCCATTGGTACAAATGTGATTATAGGCTTGGGAAATCTTTCTTTCTTATCACAGTCTTTGGTGTCAATGCTAAAACAAAATCATATACACACACTGGCACAGGCTAGGAATTGTTCAAATATCACATCTCTATGTGACTATTGGTTAACAAGCATTGATATTAATCCTAGGGGCAGTTTATCTACATAATGGGATCTCTTCCGAAAGACACTTATTGATACAGGGATTATATTACAGAATACTAAAGATAAGCTCATGTGGATAGGGAGAGATAATTCTAGTATACCATCGGTAATTTTTTTTTATCGTGGTATTGTTACTGCCAAGTGCTTGAAGAGGATTGATAGATGGCAGCTCTCAATATGGCATTGGCATATTCAGCTTAAGATAAAGTTATTTGTCTGGTTAGCAGTGGAAGGAAGGATATTGTCATGGGACTCCTTGCAGGCGCGATATTGGATTGGACCTAGCCAGTGTGTGTTGTGTAAAAATGACCAGGAAACTATTTCTCACCTCTTCATTAATTGCTCTTTCACTGTAGCGGTATGGGACCGAGTAAATCTGATATTAAGGCATAAATCTAAACAACACTGGATTGGGAATATTGTGGCAGAATGCTTTAAGTCAGTTTATGAGGATAATTACTCTTCCCCCACTCTGGATGCACACCTGTGTTGGTATATTTGGTTAGAGCGGAATAAAGCAATTTTTGAAAATCAAAAACCAACGATCCAAGCAGTCCTATCCAAAGCTTTGGCTATTCATAATTGCATTTCTGGGATGGTGAAAGACAAACCACCAAAGACTGTACATGTTCCCTTTCAGGTGGGGGATGTTTTTGCGTGGTTTGATGGGGCATCACAGATTAATGGAACTATTGCTGGGGCGGGAGGTATTATAAAAAAATCCAGATTCTACTATTATCAAATGGAGTTATAACTGTGGAAGTGGAACAAATTCCAGGGCGAAATTAATTGTTGCTTGGGCTACACTATTACTTGCAGATCAACTGTCATATTACAATATCAGAGTGATGGGAGATTCCAGGGTGATTATAGATTGGCTTTCCAAAAAGGGTAGACTTCAGGTAAGCTCCTTAGATGGTTGGAAAAATAGGATTATGATCCTTATCAAGAATTTCCAGAATATTAGTTTTCACCATGGTCACAGGCAATTCAACACTGAAGCAGATTTTCTTTCCAAGCAAGCTTTAGGAGAACCAAAAGGTTAGATTTGCTATGTTCGTTGGCATAGGGGAATTGAAGGGACAAAGGAATACCTTAATATCTACTAGTGTTGGTATGATACAAAGACATTTTGATTTTTGTGGATCAAAATCTCTTTTATTCCGAGATATTATCAGACCTGTTTCCATCCTGTTTGTGGTTTATTTGGTAAAGGTTTATATTAGAACTGTATGAAAGGAGGCAATGGTTATACTTTGCCTCACTGAAGTATTTTGTATCTGTTGGACTCTAGTCTTTGTCTTTTCGAAGTGTACTACGATGTAAAAGATTATATTTTACTAATATAATTTGAAGCAAATTTTCATGTTTGAAAAAAAAAATGTTCACCTAAATTAAGCATATTCTGTATATTACATCTTAAGTGGAGTTTAGAAACTTTTTAATCACCAAAATAGAAGTGTTTGTTTTATTTTACTCTTATTAACACTCAAAAAGGTAATAGGCAAGATTAGATAGTTTAAATATATCATAATATAAAATAAATAATTTAATTATTTAATTATATGTATATAATTTAATTTTGGATGTTAATATTATTATTATAAAAATAATATATATTAAGAAAATGTAACTAAGATTTGGACTAAAACAAGAAAATTACAATTTTGATGTAAAAGACAGAGTCACACCATCTAAATGTTAAACAAAAACTACCTTTGATTATCTACATTGGGAAGGGGAGGTTTTTATGGCTTCCTTGCAAAATACTTGGCTATATATAAAAATATTGCAATGGATTGACCTCATCAAATATCCTCCATAAAAACCTAATCTTCATTCTAAAAGTTTGAAATCTTTAAAGAAAAACCTAACCTTCATTCTAAAAGTTTGAAATCTTTAAAGAAAAAGAAAAAATGAGATTAAAAAAAAAAATTATTTTTGCCATATTTGAATTCTATCTCTACATTATATTATTTTGTTTTATTTTAAAAAATTGTTTAACCCCATGTGCAAAGTATATACCATGCCCAAATATAATAGTAAATATTTTGTTGATACTACTAATTGAATGAGTAAGTATTTATAAAGTTTGAGTTTTAAAATTATTATTTAAATAGTAAAATGAAGAAATTTTAATTGGCAATTAATTAATGGATAATTAAAGTAGTTTTCTTTTTTAACGATTTGAGATTCCACTTATGTTTGATTATGCATCAATTTGTGTTCCTTACTAAAGAATAAGACGTGAATGTGATCAAAATAATTAATATTTGCCATCACTTTATGTGAATATAACCTAATCGACTTATGTTTGATTATGCATCAATTTGTGTTCCTTACTAAAGAATGAGAAGTGAATGTGACCAAAATAATTAATATTTGCCATCACTTTATGTGAATATAACCTAATCGACTTATGTTTGATTATCCATCAATTTGTGTTCCTTACTAAAGAATGAGAAGTGAATGTGACTAAAATAATTAATATTTGCCATCACTTTATGTGAATATAACCTAATCGACTTATGTTTGATTATGCATCAATTTGTGTTCCTTATTAAAGAATGATAAGTGAATATGGCTAAAATAATTAATATTTGCCATCACTTTATGTGAATATAACCTTGGGGTTAAGTTAAAATTCAATAGAAGAAATGCATATCTAGTGTAACGACTACGATGCTCATTTCAGGGGGAATTTCCTTGTTACTAAATGAAAATTAATTTACAATTTTAATGATAAATGATGAGAATGTTTATCTTACTACTAAACTTCTTTTGAGGTAAGAAGAATGAACTTGAAAAGTGCTAGTGGTGCACTTAGAAAGGGCTAGAGGCCAAAGTTGATAATTATCATGTAGATATAGAGGATATAAAGTTGTGACATATGAAGTACAATTAAGAGAAAAAAATATCTTAAATACAAGTACTTGTAGAGTGTGGAATGGATACTAGTAGAAAACTTGTTCTTGATTTGGAGATGCTTGCTAACCTATATGTATAGACATGATGCTGTTTTAAGCTTATATGCATTTTGTAATTATGTTGTTGGTATAGAGCATATTGTGCCTCGACTTTGATGAAGATAATCATATAATCAACATTTACCTTATCAAGATCTAATGTATATGACTTAAAAAGAAAGTTATTGATTAAGAACAACAACCAAAGAAACCGTGAAGTGATTTCACCACAAAGTGATCGATTGACAATATCTTAAAAGTCAATGTTCTTAAGCATGGGAAAATTTTGTGTGCCAATCGCTTGAGTGATAACATATGTATTGTGCTACTCAAGCTAGAGTGATAATCAGAGTCAATGATAATTATTTATAATTACTGAGATATCCCAGGTAGGATTGTATGACCGACTTAATGAAATTTATATAGATTTCAAAATAAGATTCACTTAACTAGAGAACCAATGATGAGCTAAGGTTCTAATTGGTGGTCAAACCAACATGATGTACTTTAAATGTGGGGGTATTATATGGAACTTAGGAAAATTAAATCTATAAGAGAAGTGTGTCTTTGCATTATCTAAATTACAAGTGATAAGGATCTAGATTAGATCATTATATTATTTTTCATCCGTCTCAATGCTTTCAGAGTGGAAAAAATTGGAGGAATAAGCTTGCAGGGTCATTTTAGTGGTAGGTCCCAATTTGAAAAATTGGAGTCTGAAACCCTCTAGAGCCATTTTCAGGCATTAAAAGATGGTTTTTTTTGTTCCGGTGTTCTAATCTTATTCCCACTCCCTTGACATTGTTCTACACTTTGAGACCGTTCCAATGGTGTAGACCATGTGTCAATCAAAGCTCATATGCAAAATTTATACCTCCCACAAGTTGACCTATCATGTTGACCATCATGGTACTAGAGGATGCCATGTCAGTGCTCGTTACTCATGCATATGGGGCTATTCATGTGAGGAGTTTCAAGAAGATTTTAGAAGGTCCAAAACCTTATGATAATTGAGGGTAGATGAAGTCAAAACCCTAACCCTAGATGGATATTTGGCTATGTTAAATACTAGGCCTCTAGGAGGAGAAGGGGGTTCCATTCTATGTTATTGTATTTTGTTCCATAACATAGAAGAACAACTGGGAGTGGGAAATTAGAGAGCATAATAGAGGGGGTTAATGTTTTGTAGCATCCTAACAAGACACAAGTCTCAAGTAACTCCATAGAGAGTGCCTTCTCCTTTGTATTTGCATTATTTCCATACCATATAAAAGAGAGCAGAGCAACCTCACCTTCTAGTTGGGATTTCTCTCGTAAGGGTTTCCAAGAGAAAATATTTGTGTTATTTTATGGATGGTGTGTGATAATATTTTACTTTTCTCTATTTTCCACATTTTAGATATTTCATGCATAAGTAGAAAATCAGTAACTAAAGATTCTGGAATCTAAATGAATTTAACCTTCATAGTGTAGATTTCAGTTTTATTTATTAGATCTATTGTGATGAACTGTTCCAGTGGAATATCCACGACAATTTACAAATTAGATAATAAAATGGAGTCAGGACACAGTAAGGTGTTTGCTAAATAGGGGTAGTTGCAATCAATATTAATAGCCTCAACATGTTTTAATCAAGTGAAGATCCAATGGGACCAATATAACACAAGGTTTTCTATCTATGAAGACATAGGGAAGTTGAGTTATGTTTTCCCTTATATTGTGAATGACCATAACTTTGGGATGAAGTTTCTTGAAGGTTGGGTGTATATAACTCTATATTTTGGCCTTACATAGTTAGAACTTTGATTTTACTAATCTTAGTAATTCATTTCGTAGTATCTATTTGAGATCAGTTAGATTGATATAGACATTTGAGATGTGTACATTCAAACCTATTTATTTGTTGCATGATATTATTTTTACTGTTATATGTTCATGATGATAATAGTTATGTGATTTGTTGAAACATGCAAATTAAAATGTATAATTTTGGTGCATGGATGCCACTTCAAAATTATGTTCTGAATGTATAATGGATGTGAGGCATGGTGCAAATAAACATACATTTCTTAATTGATCATAAATACAATATGGATTCTCATATGATATTTGTGATGCATCTACATGGATATGAGTTATTGGTGAGATGACCTACATGTTGACAAGTTATGTAATAACAAAATCACTATAGAGTTGAGGTAACCTAGATATCATAGACATAAGAAATATAGCATATACTATAAGTTTTACTTATGGTTTAATTTATGATTTCAAATATTTCTATGATTTGTGGTAAGTGTGGTTTTGAGAATACAAATAACTAGCCAAGAGTGGTTGTTCAATGACGTGACTATGAGAATAGTAGTTGCATAGTATGAATTGATATAAGTTGTTGATCCTAGTTTTATCAAGAAGAGTGGAGGTATTACCCATTGTGTATCATGTTGACATTAGTTTTATAAGGAGGGGTGGACGTATTACCCACCATATATCCTTCAAAACCCGAAGTCATGGGAGGGCCATGTTAAGTCACACTCCCATAGATATGTGATGACAACTATTAGTTGTTGTTGGGGAAGTTAAGTCGATATAATTGATACTTCCATTTATGGGTTATATCTAAATTTAGGGAGATATAGTACTCCAACATATTGTAGCGAAGGAAATGATAAGACATGGAAGATGGAGTTAGGTTAGGGATGAAGGATGATTCGAAGTTAGTTGAGAAAGTTGCTTGGGGATTGGATGTGTCACTCTTGTTTTCTTACTCGGTTTCTATTGTGTTTATAACTCTTGTTTTGATTCACTTTCGATATTTTAAGTGTGATGATCAATGATTGATGAATTATTATAATTTTATTAGTTAAGATTACCAAACGATACAACTATTTGATTAATTGTCCCCCCATTAGGGAATTTTAGGGTAAAAAATGGGCTTCAACAAAAAATGTACTATCAAAATCAACTTTAAAAGAACCAATAGGATTCAAGATGATGATGTCAACTATAAGGGTAAATATTTTTGGAGGGAAAGGAAGAAAACTACTTTTTAATTTTTTTAATTTTTTAATTTTTATTTTTGTTATCTACTTATAGATGTACTCAAATTTCATGCGTAAGCATTTTTTGGATTAAATTCTACATCCAAAGAGCACCCACTCTACATACTTTTGATATACCCACAATGATATAAATTGGAAATACATGAAAAAAACACGTTTCTTGAAAAATAAACACATGTTTTCATGTATTTTCAGTGTATCTCACTGCGTGTCCCTCAAAAGTATGCAAAGTGGATTTTTTTGGATGCATGATTTAATTATTCATCCAATGAGTGCTTACACTTGAAATTTGAGTAAAACTATAAGGAGATAACTCAAAAATATGATTAAAAAAATAATTTTCTATCTTTCCCTTTGAAAATTCATAACTCTTATTTTATTATTTTCCTTAGTGGGGCCATTTTAGACCTCAATTTTTTCTTAATGATGTTTTGTTGGAAACATACATGAACTATGCACTATAGGCAATGATTATTTATCACTAGTACATGCGCAAGATATGTGTATGCTAGCTACACATACATACATTGTGCATGTACACTAGTACAATTTAAGCATAGATGGGCTTATGCAATGCAACATATTAGATATCATTTTTGGGATTAATTGTGTAGAGTAAGTCATTAATCTATGACCCATATCCATGAGTATTAGTTGCAACTAACCAATGATTATCATGATTTGAATAGTCCACTTAGCACTCATTGCATCAGGTGATGCTCACAGGGGTGAAGAAGTGGAATTGAAACCATTGAATTGAATCACATAGAATCAATCATCACTTCTGGGGCTTGCACCTAGTAACTAGGACTTCCCAAGTGGTCACCCATTCTAGAACGGATCTGGCTCAAGCGTGCTTAACTGTGGATTTTTCCCCACAATGAAGCCCACTTAGCTTGCTACCCCATTTGCAAAACCTTAGCAAGTATTGTGCCTTATGAACTATCTAGTTAGAGCTCCCTTCACTCTTATTATTTAAGCATAGAGGGGCTTCAACAGTGCAACATATTAGATATCATTTTCAGGATTAATTGCGTAGAGTAAGTCATTAATCTATGACCCATATCCATGAGTATTAGTCGCAACTGACCAATAATTCTCATGATTTGAATAGTCCACTTAGCACTCATTGCATCAGGTGATGCTCACAAGGGTGAAGAAGTGGGATTGAAACCAACGAAATGAATCACATAGCATCAATCATCACTTCTGAGGCTTGCACTCGGTAACCAGGACTTCCTAGATGGTCACCCATCCCAGAACGCTACTAGTACAACTACTTGATGTATTAATTACTAAAATAAGTGATTAACTATTTAATTAATGGTTTAATAATTATGGAAATTATATTACATACATAAATATCTAGTAGCATTAAATACTCTCATTGACTTTGATTATTGGTCAGTATGATGAATTAAATAGGTATAGTGGGTTGCCATAAATTTATGGGAAAATTATCAAGTTGCATCTATAAACTAGCACGGGAAGAAAGACTTTGCACGCTATTTTATTGTATTTTAATTAATTTTTTTCCCAAAAACTTAGAAGGGGAGTTTGATGGGTATTAATGAGGGTGGTTGAGAATACTTGAAGAATGTGTATGGAAACTTGATAAATAGAGTGGAGGACGTAGTGTTGAGGGGGAGGTTAGAGCTTGTTGAGAGATTGAAGAATTCTTAGAAGAAATATTTCTTAGAGCATATTGTGCATTGTTGTTCTTGGAAATTCGGGCACAGAGGGCCACGAAACTAAAAAGATTTATTGGAGCTAAGAAGTCAGCTAAGCTCCTAGTTGGAAGGGAGGATAATTTTGTTCCGCTCTAGGAAAGTGGTGAATGAAGGCTTTGGGGGCATATTCCTATTGTTGACTAGATTACACTGTAATTAATCAAATTCAATTCAAGGAGGAGATTGGGCAAGAAAAATCTAAAGATCTACAAAGGAGATGCAACTGGTAAAAATCAAGAAAAAATTGAAGAGGAGTTACGCTTGGCTAAATCAAACAAAAACACAGGCATTTTTCCATATTTACTCCACAAGTTTGTTATCATTTAGTTGAATAAATTGCTATAAAGAAACTTATCAATTAGTTATTTGATGAAATTGAAGTAACATTCTTGAATTTAATATCATAGCTATAGTTTAATTGCTACATGGATTAATTGTTGAATGTTATGCTTGCCAACCACAATGCAATGTTTAATTCGTAAGCTTAAATTGTATTTTTACATTAACAAATTATAAAAAATGTACATTAGAGGTAGTGATATAAATTTCACATTCAAGAATGGAGAAAACAATATCAATCGCATATAAAAAAAAATGTAATTAATAACACCCATGAAAAAGTTAGGATAGAGAAGGGTGTTAGACCTCCAAACATTCAAGCACTACCTCTAGGTGTCTTTGTAATAACCTTAGAAGATTCTAAAAAATGCATTATTAGTAATAGCTACTTTACAGTATCTTATAAGGAATCCACTTTGCAAAAAATGATGTCCACATCGTTCATCATCTCCCTCTTAAAAATTTCTTCAATTTATAACTAAAACTTCACTATATTTTTTTCTTTTTATTTTTCTTAATTCAATGCAAATAATCTATATTCATCATATTATTTTATCAACATCATCTTCTTCTTCCTCTTGCTTAACCTTGTCTCACATGGTGAGACTTATATTTCCTCTTCCCTTCCTTAACCTTACCTCACATGTCATATTGTAACGTGAAAATTTTCGAAGTGTATGCAAATTAAAACATATACACACAGAAACGCTTGCGGAACTATATATATAAAACTTATAAGAGACAAATACATTCTGTAAATGCAGAGATTCATACGGAAATAACAGTAAACATATACATGCATCATAGACAAGGAATACCCATAAATATAATGACAAGTATAAACCACACAATAGAAAACCCATAAAAATAAATGCATTATTATTACATAAATAATAATGCAACATATAAATTAACACACAATTGGCACTTATCTTGTTAAATTTTTTTTTTTTCTTAATTCAATGTAAATAATCTATATTCATCATATTATTTTATCAACATTATCTTCTTCTTCCTCTTACCTCAAATGATGAGACTTATAGTTGACCAAAGTTTCCATATCTCATCTTCCTCTTCCTTAACCTTACTTCAGATGTCACGGTGACACTTATCCTTTACAAGGTTCAATATTTAGTATTTCATCTTAGTCTTCCTTAACCTTACTTCACATGTCATGGTGACACTTATCCTTGACCAAGGGTTCAATATTTAGTATTTTGATGAGTACCCTTAAAGCTATGGAGGAGTGGACTTTTGCTTGTCTTTTTTATATTTAGTATTTTGATAAGTATCCTTAAAGTTACGAAGGAGTGGACTTTTGCTTGTCTTTAAAATTAGTCATGATAGAAGAGAGTGGAGGTAGTGTGTATAACGAGTTAACTTGCACTTGGATAGATGATTTATTTATATGGGTACATTGCACTTTTTGGTAATTAATGATATTTTATATTTATTGTAGTGTTATAATTAAATTAATAATGTTTTATATTTTATTCTATTGATATAATTATAGGTTAATAATATTTTATATTTTAATTTATTTATAGTTTAATTTATAATTTAAATAGATGTGTTATTTTTATAAATATTAATTNTATATATATATATATATATATATATATATATATATATTAACATGTAGATTATTATAGGTTAATAATATTTTTTTATGCTTTGATTTAATGTATAAAATAGGGTATTAATTCAGTGTTCAGGTGGTAATAGTTTCCTGAAATTAATGTCAATGAAATAGATATTATATTCAGTGTTGACATTGTGATGGTGATGGTACCACATTGGGTAACGTTTAATAATCAAGATTCTCTCGAATTTAAGTTTTAAAAACGTTTGTTTATTTATTAATTGGGAGTGATGTTACTTAATATTAATATGAAAACTGAGACAACTTGGCCAGTCGTTGTTCTTATCATTCAATGATATTTATATAAAGGAAATGATGAGCTCAATGATATTTATATAAAGGAAATGATGAGCTGTGCCTTAAGGGAAAGCTTTATTTTAGTGTAATAATACGCTGAGAAGTTATTGACACCTTGGTTTGTTGGCCTTGGCGCTGGCATTCCTAAACTTGTCGCAATCCAAACTGAATCGAAACGATCACCTCCATCAAAGTCAGAATTCAGAATTGGTTTACAGAGACTTTGGCCTTTAAATTCTGATGAACCAACCCTCTCCTCTCACATTCCTCCGTTCTGTCTTCCGTATCAATCAATTCCTTTCCACATTCTTCTCTTCATTCGAGATCTCCGCTCGCTGTTAAATTCACGTAGATAGCAGCAGCTATCCCTACTTTGATTTCATGGCGGCCGAACAAATACAAAGTGATGATGAGCAGATCCAATATTCATTGATGCCTCAAGATCTGGAAATGAAGATCATGGAGCGTCTGCCATTGGAATGTTGTTGTCGATTGCGCTCCGTTTGCAAGGGCTGGAACGATTTCCTCTCTTCTACTCATTTCATTCGCGTTATAGGGAGCGAATCAGCGACTTCGAGTAGGCAACCGTGGCTTCTGCTTTGCACGCCTAAGATGGAAATGCCGTGTCTCCTTTACTCATTCTTCACCAATTCATGGCGAACGATATCTCTGTCCTTCCTGCTACATCGTAAGGATATGTGTGGCCAAGTGAATTACAGAGGATCTGCTTCTGGGATGCTCTTGCTGGATATCCGACCCTTTTGTCGCTGGGGAAACTTGGCAGCACTCCCCAAGCTTTGCGTTTGCAATCCTCTGAACAGGACTGTTTTCTCGCTTCCTCAAATGCCTTGTGTCATTCGAGTGATGGCTAC
>JASDQU010740016.1:339508-351879 GCA_032191745.1 Picea mariana
CTATGCTATTGGAAGAGCTTCAAATCAACATAAAAATCTCTACATTTGTCTCCAAATTCCCTAAGTGTTTAGGGTTTTATCACCATTATAAGTGCTAAATAGTTCAAATTCGCTCTTTGATCCATTTCTGAGCCTAATTTGCAAGCATATCCACCTTTAATAGACTTTGAGTTTTTATCCCGAACAACAACACTATCTGTTGCTTTACATGCAAAGATAACGAGAAAAACTGTTGGGATATTTAGATACTTAGGAGTTAGTTAATATCAAATTGGTCTAATGTGTCATTAGGTAAAAGTTTGTTTCTTAGTTTGTTTCTTTAGTATGCATTAGTATGCATTTGTAGTTAGGTAATCCGACGATCATGATATGTTTCCGACATAGAGTGATATGACATATCATATTCTCCTCGATATTAATGACTACATTGATATGTGTCTTAACACCTAATTGGTCCATGATCTCAATTTAAAGAGCGTGGAGAGTCATATTCAGATGATTGATTGTGAGAAAATCTCTTGTAAATACCTATGTAANATTTGTCTCCAAATTCCCTAAGTGTTTAGGGTTTTATCACCATTATAAGTTCTAAATAGTTCAAATTCGCTCTTTGATCCATTTCTGAGCCTAATTTGCAAGCATATCCACCTTTAATAGACTTTGAGTTTTTATCCCGAACAACAACACTATCTGTTGCTTTACATGCAAAGATAAAAAGAAAAACTGTTGGGATATTTAGATACTTAGGTGTTAGTTAATATCAAATTGGTCTAATGTGTCATTAAGTAAAATTTTGTTTCTTAGTCTGTTTCTTTAGTATGCATTTGTAGTTAGGTAATCCGACGATCATGATATGTTTCCGACATAGAGTGATATGACATATCATATTCTCCTCGATATTAATGACTACATTGATATGTGTCTTAACACCTAATTGGTCCATGATCTTAGTTTAAAGAGCATGGAGAGTCATATTCAGATGATTGATTGTGAGAAAATCTCTTGTAAATACCTATGTAATATTTTTCTTTTGCATTAATAAATTGCTCCAAGTGGCCACGTTGGTTGGGTCGTGGATGTTTCCCCACAAGGGTTTTACCACATAAAAACATGTGTTGATATTTGACCTGGTTGTGGGAGTGGTTACTAAATGTGTTTGTTCTCTACTTGAATACCTATGTTGTCGAATATGGTATCAAAGCACATTTGATGATCCATATTATTTTGAGAATGAAATGAAAGCGGAGATATAACAATGAAATATACAAAGATATTGCAAGAGATCCAATAATATAACAGAGATATATCAGATATATAAAAAGAGGCACAGATATACAGTAATACACAATTTCTATTAATGAGTGAAATGTACAGAACTATAAAATTACAGAGTGAAAGACTCGCTAGAATGGTGGAAGCTTATCTCTGAGAAGAGATGTGATGGCTATGTTCATTGACAAGAATATGATGTTTACATTGAGGCTCTAAATGAATTTTTAACATAAATAAAACCCAAAACCCGAACCCAAGAAAATGAAAATCCAAAAGGTTTGCAGGCTCCGATGGGGGTAGTTGATATGTCAACTTCCCAAGGGCATAACTTTTTCATACGATCTTTGTTTGGGGCATTTGATACCTCATCAGAAATTTTTATTCAAGAAGTACAACTTCCTTCGGGGGTTAGGGTATGTCGTTTTCAACCCATGGCCCCCAAAAAGTCCAAAGAAACGTCATTTAGGGCCTCAAAACGGCCCTGAAATTTTGGGACTTGAAAAACTGAAATAAACAACCAAAATGGAAGAATGATTTTTGAGCTAGTGGAATAGTTGGTTGGCCATCGATATACATCTGGATCAATCCTCCCTTAGGAAGAAATGGTTTCCATTACATTGATTCCCCGTGGGAGATGGGGAAGCATTTGTTGAATCTGAACATTGGTGAGCTACTTGCCTTGTTGGAGAAGTTGCGTTGCTTGGCTCGTGGAAGGATGTCGTGAACTTGGTGTTGAAGGGGTTGGACCTTTTTAACTAGTATGACTGCATGAGATGATGGTGTGCAGAAGGAATCTTTGTGCTTTTCTTCAATCTTGTCGACATGCTTCTACTGGATAGAAGGGGCTTGGAACGAGGTTGTAGTGGTCATGGTATCCTTTTGTTCACCTTCTAACTAAAACACAAATAAGCTAAACTTTGTCATATGAGAGATGACGTTATTGTACTGTTTTTTCGAAATAGTATTCAGAACTACCTTCGGTATCCTGTAGAGGTGATCCCCCATAGTAATAATGACACTGCGAGGTCAAGACTCATAAACAACATGGCGCTTCCAAATATATGGCTGGACCAAAAGAACATCACAGACATCCAGCGGGACAACATCACACAATACCTTATCCCTAAAGGGCTTGATGTCATAGGACAAGAGACACTATTGGCTGATACAAATATCTTATCCCTAGCGAAGCCACCCGATGTTGTATGGTTGAGGGTGTGGTGTTGTTGGAAATTACAACTATTTGATGACCTCTGCTGAGATGAGGTTCTTTTGGCTTCTGCTATCAACAATGAAATGCAACGGGATCCCCTTTACCCACATATGTGAATGGAAGAGGCACTCTCCCTCTTCAGGATTTATTGTTTCTTCTGGTTGGATTATTGTGGTTGTGACAATTGAAGTGGGGTCTACGTCAATGATCTGTTTCCTTCCATTCTTTTATGAATCTGGATTCAGATCTTTTTCTTTGATCTCGACCACCAATGACTTTTTTTAGCAACATTCATTGGTGTTGTGCTAGGGTATTTTGTGGAAATCTCACCACTTTCAAGTGTCATGCTTTGTCTTTCCCTTACCCTTATTTTATTATGACTTGGACTGGTTTTTGGGAGGTTGTTTATTAGGGATGTATTTATCATATTTTGGTTGTTGCAGATTTGCAGACCCGAACTATCGTTTGTTCTGGTGCTTAAATTTCTGCTTGATTTCGACAACATATCGATAAGAAACTCCCAGCGATGAGATGTTCAAAAACTCCATTTCAGTTTGGATGTACCTATATAGAGCCCCATAGTATTTTAGAACCAAATGACACTCATAATATGTGATATCTAGCTTGATGAGAAAGGTATGGAAGGTATTGGTGAACTCTAGAACTGCTTGGCCCCTCTCTTGATGCAACGTGGTCCATCTCATGTACTAGTCTTCATAATTTCCAACGGGGTAATATTGTTCCTTGATGACATCTACAAAATATTCCAAACTGGGTTTGGCCTTGAACATTCTAGAATCTTCTGTGGAAATTTTCTCACAGTAAGTTTCCCACCAATGTTTGACATGGGGGAGAGCCTTAAGGAGCATGAAGGTGATATTTTCCCTATCAGAGAAATTGTGCACAGAGAAATAACCTTCTAGTATATTTAACCATATCTCCAGAACATCTACATCTATCTGACCTTCAAATACGGGAATATCAAAATTAACTTGTACCTTTAAAGGACCAGTGCCTCTAAAGTGGTTTCTTTATGAAGATGCATCTGTTGTTATCGACAGGCGTTGAAGGATGTCAACAAAATTCTCCATCATTTCGTCCCTCTGTCACGTGAGCTTGCTCGAGCAATAGATTAATATAATCTTCTTCTCCCACATTTCTCTTTTCTTCCACCATGGGAGGTCGCTTGGGCTATATTTCCTCAAGAGAAACTAGCTCGAGACCCAAATATTTATACCATGACCTCATCGGGGACATGCACTAAGCATTGACAAGGAGCAACCTGCTCTGATACCATTGATTTAGATTATTTTGCGAATGAAATGAAGGAAAATATATAACAATTAAATACACAGAGATATTGCAAGAGATACGATAATATAATATAGATATATGAGATATATAACAAGAGACACATATATACAATAATACACAATTTCTATTAATGAGTGAAATGTACAGAACTATAAAATTACAGAGTGAAAGACTTGCTAGAATGGTGGAAGCTTATCTCTGAGAAGAGATGTGACAGATACACTCATTCGTAAGAACATGATGTTTATAATGAGGATCTAAAGGCCTTTTTAACATAAACAAAATTCAAAACCCTAACCCCGGAAGATAAAAATCCAAAAGGTTTGCGGGCCTCGATGGGGGTAGTTGATACATCAACTTCCCAAGGGCGTAACTTTTGCATACGATCTTCGTTTCGGGCGTTCGATACCTCGTCGAAAAGGTATATCCAAGAAGCACAACTTCTGTTATGGGTCAAGGTATGCTCTTGGAAACCCCTCCCCCCCCAAAATTCCAAAAAAACATCGTTTGGGTCTCAAAACGACCCCAAAAGTTTGGGACTCGAAAAACTGAAATAAACTGTCAAAATGGAAAATTGTTCTTTAAGCCATTGGAATAGGTGGGTGGCCACTAATATCCATCTGGATCATTTGAAGACTCGCTCCTATTGTAAATCGAGATCGTAAAGTTGTGTTGCCACATCTATGGTTTCTACCATTTCGTACATTTTTGGGCTAAGAGGACTATTAGAAGCGAATTTTAATTTCAATTAGGAGTGACTTTCGTTTCACTAGAAAATGTTTTTGTTTTCCAAATATACAATCATTTTAGACAGATCCAAAGGTATAAATCGTGAATACACCCCTTTTAAATTTTTGCAAAGATAATATTTTGGTTTTATTTCAGTTTTTTGTTTTTTATTTCTGGCTTGCTACTCTTTTCAATCTGCATATGATCTTTGACCCGCACTCTATGTTATCTTGGAAAATTAGAAATAGAGCAGAAAGGGTTTTCATGTCTATGTATGCTCTGTGTCGTGCAATTTTTGTGATCTCGGTAAATAATAAATTGAGGTAAAAATTGAATTTTCCAGGTAAGCTAACCGAGATCTAACCCTTGTTGTCGTCGAGAATAAAACTTTTTTTCTTGTGTGAAAAGGGTTTTTTATGAGTATGCTCTCCAAGACCGTCTTCCACAACAACAACACCCCCAATATTCCTTTTAAACAATATAATGTGTTTTGTACTAGTTCACTTGGTTAAAAGTTTCTTTATTAATTAAGAGGTCTTGAGTTCAAGTTTATTTTTTGTTAATTTTTTTGAAAATTTTCATGCGTCCATTGTAAAATGTATTTCACTTAAATTATAAAAGTGAATCACTATAAGTAGATTTAATATTTTATTTTAAGTTATTTGTTTTGCATGCAACTTTCAGTTATAAAGTAGCTTCATTGTAAAAGTGATCCCCGCTTATTCAATAAAAGTGGGTCACTTCATAAACAACTTATTTGTAAAAGTGAGGCTATTAGGAGGAGGGGTATCACTACATGGACCAACTTCTACTTTCCACATGGATCTTTGGTTACCATTTATGAATTTTTTTAAAAGGGCATAACTTTCACATACGAAGTTCATTTTCAGTGCCATTTTTAAAAAAATTGACTATTTTTCCAAGAGCATTCTATCCAGACCATCAATTTCATATGTTAAATCCATATTCTCTACATATCTAATATGGATTCTCCCAGTGATATTTTTATTACTAGTGCCAACTACTTCTCATGGAAATCCCATATGGAGGATGTGTTAAGAAGTAAAGGATTGTACTGGATTACCTTGGGAAAAGAACAAGAACCTACAAATGATGACAAGTATGTCAAATGGATTAATAGGGATGATGAAGTATGTGGACTAACTGGAATGTCCATCTCTCTTTATTTAATGTTTCATATTCAAGGACTTGATGCCCCCAATAAATATCTGTAATGTTCCCAAGCCAATATGCTAGGAACATCACGTCTTGCATGAATTTTTAACTTTTACTGGTTGTGTCATTTCGTCAAACACTTTGCTTACTATGATCCTTTAGGTTGCGCTTAGGGTTATATTGATGGTTTATATGTGTGTTGCAACAATAAAAAAGAATATACAGTAATGGAACATACCTCAACCATATGCAAGATCAACAATATGATAGACAATCCATAATACCTCAAATATGATATTATTCATAAATAGAAGAAGCCCTTGAATACAAGAATGATGCAGATCTAAAATGATCAACAGATGGATCCAATAAACACAATAAGAGCTGCTACAAAATGATCTGATAAGATAATGTAAGCCTCCAAAGGTTGAATAACAATGAAGACCAATACAAGAATGAGATCTGGGCCATATGAAGTGCCAAACCCCCAAGTTGGAAGATGCCACGCCCTGCTGAAACACTGAATAGCCTAAAAAATTCAGCCCTGCTGCCAAAGATGTCCAAACCCTCTAGTAAATACACCAAACAGTAGATCGGGTAAATGCAAGAACAACCCAAGTGCTCAAATCCTCAAAATCCCTCTCACACCCATAGATCTAACTTCCCTCCAAGGAATGGTGCGCCCCCCTGGATGCCTAAAGCCCTAGATAATTTGGCTTCTCTCCTAAATTCCTCCAAATGCTCCACAAAACCACTAGAATGATATGTCGGGGCCTGGTTACCTCACTGGTGAAGTCCCAAGTGAAATAGTGAATATCTGGGCTAGCAAATGACTGAAACCACTTTCTGAAGTTTTCTCCTCTTCTCCATTTCATCCCATGCATCTAATAAATCAAATGGCACATAAAAATCCTCCTGAATGGACTATATCTAATGGCCAAGACCCTGCAATGAAAACCCAGGTGTTAGAATCTCCAGAAGCCCTCCCAACCACTTGCAACGAGCTTCCCTCAATGGATGGTGCACCCCCTTGTTGGAAATCCCCAATGGTGCGCCCTCCCTCTCTTCCTATGCCTGTGGCTGGTGTAGACCAATCTTGGGACAAGATAGGTGGCATATTTCACCACTGAATTGTCCTCTAGGGTTTGTTAAGTCAAAACCCTCAAAACCCCCAAGGTATGGGCTCTCTAGCTAGAAGCCATATACCAAAATGATAATCATACATGAATGAGAGAATAGCGGCCCTTGCCTCTCCTTTATACTTCCTTCTCACCTTGTCCCTCCAAAGTGACTTTCATTTTATTAATTATTAATTAATTAATTAAATCACTTTTAATTAATTAATTAACCTTTTTACCTTTGAAAAACACCTTATCTCTCCTTGTGGTTTCCCTAGCCACTGAGAGTCACTTCTCATCATCCTATCCTGTAGTTTTGTTCCTCCCGATTCGAATGAACTATTACACTGAGAGGTTACTCCAAGTATTGTTCCCAAAATGACCTCTTCAATGAATTTAATTAACTTATAGCTCAAAATACTCAAAATCATGGAAATCGTCGGATTGCAATAGAACCAAAGCCAATATGTGCGGAATGGATCATAATGATGAAATAGGATGAGTGATGCAAGCTAGACCCCAAAATATCCCTCAATAGCTCCTGTACTTGCTATAATCTCCAACTGGCTACCTTGGTCATCATAACACCGTGTAATACCCTGATGTCCCAAAGTGGGGACATTACAGTCCTCCCTGCTAGAATATTGTTTGTCCTCAAGAAATAACCGAACCCATCCAAATATAATACCAGGGTCCCATATCCACCCGTGGGACCCACAATAGGTCCCATCCAGATATGAACTATCATACAGTCCACCCCCTGGGTCCCATTTCAGGAAATGAACTGCAATACCCTGTGAAGCATAGTCCTAAAATATATCAACTCTGTATATATCATGCACAAGACACATGGCCTCATCTTGGAATGAGTCCATCCTCCAAGTCCCTACCAAGATCAACACGAACTCCATCAACTGCACATGCTGATGCCAGAATGAGGTACTGCAAGACCTCCGCAAGACACCCTTAAGTGATGTGCTCTCCTCAATACTGAAGCTCAATGGAAAGTCAAAACAAATTTCCCCTACAAAGTTCCACTCGCCCCTATCAGTCAGTGAAATTCCCAACCCTGCAATCCCTGTATCCCATACTATTCTCTGTCGAAGATCACCATGCTGGCACTGCACTACGTTGACCATGCCTGACTTCTCCTTGTATATATATTGGATCCTCCACTCCTAGATCCTCAAGATGAAATACCCGTGGCAATTGGACCTGCTGTCACGAAGATGCATCTATAAAAACATCTATGTGGTAGTAGTACCTTCCCAACCATCTCCATGTCTAGTCATGATGATCAAGAGTGAAAATTTGCCTCGCTCCATAGGACAAGCCCCTGCAGGCCCACTCCAAACCAACCCATGGTGGAGTATGTGGCTCTTGAGCGCAACCTGGGTCATTAGGTAGTGAAACATCCTGCTAACCAAATGAACTCCTAGATCTCATGGAAAACCTGGAAGTTTATCACTTCCAACCTCCTCTAACTGCTCCTGTCTGAGATTGATCACTGTCGGAATCCCTCTGTGCTCATCTGCTATCACTTGGCCTATGATGCTCATGATCACACACCAAGTCTCAACTGGCTTCCTATGACGATCCACCTCTATCCAGCTGGATGCCGTAAAAACACTCATGTCAGGTGGTCTTGGCCTAGCTACTCCCCATCTCCTCATCCACTATGTATCTCTCCTCATGATGTTGTCTATGATAAAAGTGTTAGGCAAGACTAACAGAAATATCAACAGATAACTGCAGGACTGGAAGATATCACATGCTTTCGTCAATCCCAGGGATTCGACCAGAATCTCGTCCATCGGTATCCATGATAAATACTCGCCTATAGTCATCACCAAATCCCAACCATCCAGTACAACCAGAAGTAACTCCTCCAACTGCTGCTCAACCAACCTCCATCCGTCATCTCCCATGCAACTGCTGATACAATGAAGGTGCTCTCTCATAACTATGTGTTGCTACAAAGGAGTGAAATCTACATGCTCCCCTAAGTGTGGCTCCTCCCTGCAAGGCAATACACCCCTATGAATCCCATCATACATCTCAGCATGTCTCTGTGAGCTATCACTCACCACTGTATGCTCCGGCATACTCATGTCATCTCCCGTATACTCATGCTGCATCGTAGATCCTGGGTGTACTTCTTGATCAACCTCTACATGAAGTTCAACCACTCTCGGAACAAAATGGAAGTGTCCTAAAAACAATTACTAGATCTGGAGTCCCTATGCATATGTGAGTGCTCGATTGTCTCAATGATCCTCGTAGAGGGTAGCTTCTGCGCCTCCCGATCATAGCTCCCCATACTCATCAATGATCCTGGGTACTCCTCATGCTCCTCTGTCAACTGGTGCTCTTCTGCTAGACCACCAACATCCTCTGGCAATGTGACTGACTGACATATCTAAGTATCCACTAAGATAAATGAGGTGGATCTCTGATGAATCTCCTCAAGAATCTCTCTAATCTGGACTTTGATTCTTCAAGGGCTATCTGTGTGCCTCTCAAGAATCCTTGAGTGCTCTCCAACTCCTGAGTGATTCTATCCACCTCCAACTCTTGCTCCCTCAGGGCCCTGTGATACATCTTGCCAATCCCCAATAAGTAGTCCCTGTCTGTCAACAACTTCTGGTAGTCATTCCTCATCATAGACACTCTCTCCCTGAGGGTATGAATGTCATCCATGGAAAATCCCTCATATGCACTACCATGTGTCTCCAATTCCCTCCAACCGTAATCATCCACCAACGCATGTGTGTCATCAAAACGCCTAGTGGCTACCATGATCATATCCTCACTGACTCTGAGCTATCTTGCTAGGTGGTGTGACTCCTGATCATAGTCATGCTGAGGTATCACCTCATGTATCTACCTTCTAGTGCCATCACTGGAATCCCCAACAACACTCTCTGTAGAAGATAAAGTGTTGAACTGCCCACTTTCTATTATGCCACTGGGTACTGCTATATGTGATTGTATATCCTCATCAACTGCTAGCTCCTTCTGAATCAAACTATAACCTGTATGAGAAATTGTATCCTCCTGTGAACTCACCCTGCTACTATCGACTGCGCTTGGATCCCATACAAATGTGTCTATACACGTGCTATGGTCATCTTGACCAATAAGGAGTGCACCCTCATCACTGTAGGCTGGTCCTAGAAGTAAGTGTCCCCTCAAACTGTAAGTCTCCATAACCTGCTCAACTAATGGAGTCCCCAAAAGGGGTGACTCAATCTCCTCATGTTGATATGTGAGTGTAGGATCAACTGTATGCACGTCATATATCTCCTCCTAGATCTGTGGATCTACATGTCCATGGTGTGCATCCCTCATGTATGGTTATTCTATGCTACTACTATCCTCATGTGATGTAGCTGTCATAGGTGTCTGGAAAGATGACAAACGTGTCATGGTCACCATAGGGAGCTTGTCATTTCTAGGTTCTAACATGTGTTAATCCTCACTAGTGTCACCACTCTGCTGAGGCGTAAGGTCATCAATAGTATGTGACATGTCTGCTGAAACATCAGTGCTATCATCCTGTCCATCTAACTGTCCCTCCAATGCGCAAGGGTCACTATCCTCCTCAAGTGTGCAAGAATCACTAGACTCTGTGCAAGAGTCACTATCATCATTAGACTACTCCAAATAAGCATCTATCGCTCCATCCTCACATACCTCATCATCACTATCATAGTGCACCTCAATAATATGCTTCTTACCCTTACCCCTACACCTATGATGTGGTTCCCAAGACACCTTGAAATTGTAGTAAAGTTGTGTGCTTCTAATGGGTGTGGGGTTACTCTGTGTTTCCCTCCAACTAGCTGCTCTAGCTCTGTATTCCTCTATCTTGTTGACCCAAAATGTAATATCATTTGTTCTCCACCTAGGATTGTTCATGGATAAATACTGTTGGAATGTTACTTGAGGCCTAGTTCTCTCACTAAGGTCGTAGTAATATTCCCATTCACAATGTACAACCTCTCTAGAAAAATCCTTAATATCCATATCTTCTTATGGAAGACCCCTTAGGCTGACAGGAGTCTAAGCTCTGATACCACTGTAATGTTCCCAAGCTAATATGCCAGGAACATCACGTCTTGCATGAATTTTTAACTTTTATTGGTTGTGGCATTTCGTCAAACACTTTGCTTACTATGATCCTTTAGGTTGCGCTTAGGGTTATACTTATGGTTTATATGTGTGTTGCAGGAATAAAAAAGAAGATATAGTAATGGAACATACCTCAACCATATGCAAGATCAACAATATGATAGACAATCCACAATACCTCAGATCTGATATTATTCATAAATAGAAGAATCCCTTGAATACAAGAATGATGCAGATATGGAATGATCAACAGATGGATCCAATAAACACAATAAGAGCTGCTACAAAATGATCTGATAAGACAATGTAAGCCTCCAAAGGCTGAATAACAATGAAGACCAATACAAGAATGATTTGGGTTGTATGAAGTGCCAAACCCCCAAGCTGGAAGATCCCACGCCCTGCTGGAACACTGAATAGCCTCAACAATTTGGCCCTATTGAAAAATATGTCAAAACCCTCTAAATACGCTAAACAATAGATTGGGTAAATGCAAGAACAACCCAAGTTCTCAAATCCTCACAATCCCTCTCACACCCATAGATCTCACTTCCCTCCAAGGAATGGTGTGCCCCCTTGGATACCTGAAACCCTAGATAATTCGACCTCCCTCCTAAATGCCTCCAAATGCTCCACAAAACCACTAGAATGATAGATCAGGGCCTGGTTACCTCACTGTTGAAGTCCCAAGAGAAATAGTGAATATTTGGGCTAGCAAATGAATGAAACCACTTTCTGAAGTTTGCTCCTCTCCTCCATTTTGTCCCATGCATCTAATAAATCAAATGACACATAAAACTCCTCCTAAATGGACTAGATCTAATGTTCAAGACCCTGCAATGAAACCCTAGGTGATAAATCTCCAGAAGCCCTGCCAACCACCTACAACGAACTTCCCTCAATGGATGGTGCGCCCCCCTTGCTGGAAACCCCCAATGGTGCGCCCTCCCTCTCTTCCTGTGCCCGTGGCTAGTGTAGAACCCTCCTGCACTGAGTATATATGCACAAGAATGGTGTGGGGGAGTATTGCATCCCCGAGACCAAGCTTGGGACAAGCTAGGTGGAATCTTTCACCACTGAATCATCCTCTAGGGTTTGTTAAGTCAAAACTCACAAAACCCCCAAGGTATGGGCTCACTAGCTAGAAGCTAGATATCAAAATGATAATCATACATGAATGAGAGAATAGAGGCCCTTTCCTCTCCTTTATACTTCCTTCTCACCTTGTCCCTCCAAAGTGACTTTCATTTTATTAATTATTAATTAATTAATTAAATCACTTTTAATTAATTAATTAACCTTTTTACCTTTGAAAAGAACCTTATCTCTCCTTGTGGATTCCCTGGCCACTGAGAGTCACTTCTCATCATCCTATCCTATAGTGTTGTTTCTCCTGATTCCAATGAGCTATTACA
>JASDQU010740017.1:0-16226 GCA_032191745.1 Picea mariana
GAAGGATTCACGTGGACTTAACAATCTTGTTGCGATAAAGGATTTGTTGTGGCATCTTTGTATTCTCTGGTATATGTGTTTGAATGTAAAAGGATTTTGCGTTTGAATGCACTTCTTCTCTAGTCTGTGATGAACCTGATGTTTATTGTGGACCACTACGCTTTCTTGCATAAGTCTTCCACGTGCTCACCCTTTTACTACGACTCGCTGTTTGGAGTTTATCAAGACTTCACTCGTTCATGCATGCCTGGTCTAGTTTCTGAGTTGAGATTGTGCTGTTTCGAGTTTTCCTCCATTTGATCACCCTTTAAACAAACCGTGACATTAAATTTGATGGGCATCGGGCTCTACTCCTGCTAGCAATCCAGGGGTGACTTCCTGCCGCCAATAGGGCACTATGCAAATGGGATATGGAAATGAATATATGGTTGATTAAATGCTTAGTGCTATGGTGAATTAGCTGAATCATACGATGAATTGAATGAGGTTGGGGTGAGAAGCGATGTGCATTTAATGCATATCACTCAAACACCCCTCGAGCCCGTCACCCTAGTCATTCTTGCATTTTGGGTTTTGGCTCTAGTGGTTGTTGATGCTCCCCATTGCTTGGTCTTGAATGAGGCATACAATATAACTTCTTCCTCGCGTAGGATTTTCTAGGTATGGGTTCCTTACTCTTCTATCCATGATGGTTACTTTTCCCTATGAATCAATTTTTGGCTCAGGATTGCTCCTGTTCTATGTGTTTCTTAAGCTATTATTGGATATTTGAACTGTGTATTGGTGTTGTGTCCATGGTTTCTTATGGTGGTTATTCTGACTGTTAGCATTTAAAAACCGAATGGTTATGCTCTCCTTGCTATGGGTAATATTTGTATGGATTTATTAATAAAATGACAGTGAAACATGCTTGGTCAGCTTGGGTTTTTGGGTCTGGATTCTCTATGGAAATTGATTATTTTCCAAACTCTTAGCCTTGCACATGAGTATTACCACTAGTCTCTTTGTTTAAGAATTTCCACTCCATTTTTGTCTCTGTAGTTGATATTTTCGATCCTCTGGGTTGCAATGTGAACTGTTGAAAGTTTAAAGTTTTTCTTGCCTTGACTTGGCACAACCCTGAGCTATTAGCTATCATAGCATTGCCCTCACTAACACGATTTCCTAGAAAGCATCACACAGTTGGGTTTAACATCACCTAGAAGTTTATTGGAAGCTTTATACATGCTTTTGGTTGAGCACAGGTTGTGCTTGGATGCTCACATTATAGTGTTGTTAAGAGATTGACTTCTTTTCATTCCCTGTTGGAGGTGGCTGACTGTCATTTTGGTAACCCTCACAGTCAAGAGTATTGTTACATGTTATGTTTCTGTGGTAAATTTTGAAAGGCACGAGCTGTTTGCGCTTTTCGAAGACTTATTCCTTTGATTGAGCCATCTGTTCTTACTCGCCATTTGCTGTGTTTAAACCCTAAATACGATCTTGATATCATTTTAATCTAGTAAAGGGTAAATATGTATTGTGTGTTCTTGGTTGATTGGGCACGATTTGATTCTGTTCCTCGTTGAGCAATTTTAGAAGAAGTTCGTACATGCTAATTTATGCGAAGCTTGGACTCAAGAGTTGCATGTTATTTGTGTTGAATGTTATTCAAAACAATACTTATGTTGATTGTATTTAAAAGACACTTGTGTGTGAATGGATTGGGGCCCGATTATGAGTTTTAGCGCCCAGTTTGATTGTGTCAAACAATGTTTGAATAATGGAAAAAGGGTGGTAAATACTGTGAATATTATTAGTGATTTTAAAGAATAATAATTGGATATAAATGGATGGAATCACTGTGCGTATTTCTATTGGTTAAAAAAAAAACCGATTTAGCATTGGAGTATGACTGATTGAGGCTCAAAGGGTTATTATGGTTATCATATCGATTGCAATGCTGTTATTATGACTGTTATATAAAGTTTATATGGATGCAAAAGCTACTGTAATTGATTATTTCTGGGCATATGAATTATTGTTTGGAAGCCAACAAGCAATCTGTAAAGGAAGTAACAATTTAGATGGTGGTCTTGAAAAGTGAATACTGATTGAATTGTGGAGGTCTGAACATATATATGTTTGATTGTTTGATTTCATTTATTTTTATATGAACAATATCCATATTATGTCCCTGTCATTCTACCATTCTTCACTCATTATATTCCCCTCATAATCCCAATTTCATTTTGACAGTGCTGTTCTATAAAATAAATTAAAAGGTCTGTGTAACAACGACAAAGAGATAACACAAAAATGGCTGGAAACTGATATTTTGGTATTTTATTACATAGTTAAAATATTTAATTAATTGCTGAGCAGTATTCGTGTATTTATCCTCTCTCATTATACCACCTTTCTCTCATTATACTCCCTCCATAAGTCCCATGAACTCTATCACTCCCTGCTCACTTGGATATTATTAAATGGTTTGTTATGGATGGATTTGCATGTATCTCGTGTCAATTTCCAAGAAAATTTTTGATTCATGCAAGAAGAATGTCATGTATGGTTTATTAAGGGCTTAGTTACTGACGAACTGCTGCTACAGGATGAGTTTCTTCAGTAGGCTAAATCATGGAAGAAATAACAGAGGCCGAGGAAAATGGAACTGAGGGCCTAGAAGGACTAGATTTTCCATTCATTTTGATGCTAATCCACATGAATTGAACCAGCTGTTCTAAGCTGGGTTCTTTAACTAGATCAGGAAAGGAATAATACAACCTTGACTAGAGAGACCCCCCTTCTAGCCTTAGAACATCCATGGCATTCCTGTTTCTCCTCATGTGTCCTTGCAACTAGAAGTCCCTACAAATGATGTATGACAAGAGATTTTCAACTTGAATGTCTCTCACCATTGTGGCTGGCCCAATTTGTCATTACCTCCTCCACCACCTGTAAATCATAATTTTCATATTTCCCCTGTTGATTCACTTGTTCAATCCTCAGATGCTAGTAAAATACTTAAAATTGATGTCCCCCATGTGCAAGATAAAGTAAAAGATGTTGCCTCCCCTTCCTCTCCTCAAATGAATCCTCAAAATCCATGTCCTCCCGCATGCATTTGGAGGATGATTTTTCCCATGTAATCAGTGAAATACAACCTCAAGGTTCAAATCAACCACAAACTAATTCCGGGAAATCAAAGGTGGACAATAGTGATAAAATAAAAATTTCCTCTCAGAGTGGCAAGTATGGTTTTTAGTTTATGTGTTTTTATGATTTGAGTTGATAGAGATAGTGTTAATGGTTTGCGGAAAGTTTGGACAACACACTCTTTTTTGGATAATCTGGATTATGTGGATATTTATATATATATTTTTGATATTTAAATATTCAATTTTGAAGGTATCTAAGGGAGTTACAAGGGTCACATGTGTTGAAATGATTATCCATTTTTGTTTATTTTATAATTTGAAAAGAAGAAAATACAATAGTAACAAGGGGTCCCACCTACCTACTTATTATTAATTAAAGACCCTTAATTATTATTATTATTATTATTTTTCCTATACTAAATTAGTTAAATCAAACTAACTTCACTAAAGAAAGTAGTTGAACTACTTCAACTTATTTGGAAAGCAAAAAATCTAAATGAGAAGAAGAAACAAGAGGAGAATAAAAGGAGAAATCAAGGCTACAATTTTCTCTTTTGATTTCTTGAGATAGTTCAATTTTCATTCATTCTTGAGTTTATTCAAAGCCTAATTTTCTTTTTGACAAAAGGGTCCTATTGTAGAAAACAAGGTTCAAAACTGAACCGAATCATTCATATGCTTGTTTTAGAGGTGTTGATCCATCCTTGATAGTCCGTGTATTCTTGTCTGTTTGTGGATTAAGTTTCATAGCTGATAAAAGATATTTTACAGAGTCAAATTGGCAACAGTCTGTGGCAAGCTGATCCATATTATAAATTTCAGTTTTTTACTTCTTTTCAGAGTCCTTTTGTCCAGTGTTCATCGGGAATCTCTAAATTAGACTTTGGTCCATGCCCTCATAGGGGTTTTGTAAAGAGAAAAAGACTTTTGATATCTCAGAATGAAATAAAGCAGATTGTTATTCTGTCTCATTTGTGTGTATTTGTGACTTGGTTACTTTTTCTTTTTTATCTCCATAATTACTTTCTGTAATCTGTATACATTTCAGAAACTTATTTAAAATTTTATGTTATTTTGCAACATTCTTTTTATTAATAAATCAAACTAAACCCTTGTAATTAATACTGGCGGATTGAGAAAATATTTTTGAGGCTATAAAACACAGGGTGATATTCCTGACTATTGTGTCCTAGCTAGGAAAGATTCAAAAATGATTGAGTAAGGTAACTCATACCTTTTCCTCAACATTTATTTGGCGACCATACTGGGGAGATCTTCCATATCTCTCTGGTTGATTGTGTTCATGATTATCATTGAGTATTTTTGCTTTTGTTTTGATTCTTTGACTGTTTCTTTTCTTCATGACAATACTTGTTACAAGGCAACTCAATATTGAGCTCGGTCTTAAAGGCCAAACCAAAATTGCTTTAACTTTATTTAATACCATCTTAGAAACCACTAATACCCGGGCTGAGCTTGAATGCTCGTGG
The DNA here is from genome assembly GCA_032191745.1 of Picea mariana. Taxonomy (NCBI): domain Eukaryota; kingdom Viridiplantae; phylum Streptophyta; class Pinopsida; order Pinales; family Pinaceae; genus Picea; species Picea mariana. The sequence goes on from JASDQU010740017.1 coordinate 4,631, forward strand.
GAAGTAATTTAACAAGACATAAATGTTCGAGAACACTGGGAGGCCAGGCAAAGGAAACCTAAAAATCAACTATAGCTTTCTTTTTCCTAAAGTTTTGATATTCGTTTCATGTCCTTGAACCCTCGCATCTCTAGGAGAATAATAGGTTTATCTCCTGAAATCACCCTTATCTCTGAAATAGGAAGAAGAAACGTTGTTTTTTCAACCCAACAAGGTACTCTAAGGATAAATTTGTCTGATTCAACTAGTTTGTCTTTCTCACCCTTACCCATCATTCAAAAAATGGCATCTGTGGGTGGCTCTGGTGGCACTGGAGGTGCTTCTTCATCTCAACCTTCAACCTTGTTAGTGATTGGTAGATTGTATAGCCATCAAGTCCCTGTCCAATCTACTACCAACCCCACCAAGGTCATAAATAAGTATGGACTCTTTCAATTCAAAGAGGGTGCTACTACTACCCCGTGGCATGCATCCTCTCCTATGAACCTAGCACTTGCTACTCGTCCACTTCCAAAATTCAAAGAACATCTCTCTAGGTTTTCTGGAAATAACACAGTCACTACAAATGAACACTTGGTGGCATTCTCTAATGCCTGTCACAATATAGGAGCTAATGACAATGATACTTGTATGCGCTTATTTGTTAATTCCCTTGAAGGGAAAGTATCGACATATTTCTTTGATCTCCCTCCCAAGAGTCTTTCCACTTGGGAAGAATTAGTTTACTGGTTCAAATTTACTTATGGGCAGTCTAAGATCCCAACCGAACAATTACGAGAATACAATAACATTGCATACAAATATGATGAGACTATCAAGTCTTTCAACCTATGTTTCACCAAGTTGTATAACCAAATTCCCAAACTTATTTGCCCTCAGAACTAAGCCTCTTTTATGAATTACTATAATGCTCTACCTTCCCCTTATCTTCATAGGCTTGAAGAAAAATCCATTTAAAATCTTGGTTCCACTCTTCATACTTGTCTAGAGTATGAAGAACAATTTGAATGAACATGTCTTCCCAAACAAGACTCAATTAAACAAACAGACATGTCTTCCCTCTTACAACTTGTACATGATATGAATAATTGAATGATAGCGTATGAGTGAAAGGGAAATGTCCCTTCATTTAGTCCTGGGGCCTCCTCTTCTTCACCACCTTTTAGGAATCCCAATGAAAACAACTTTCAACCCAAAGCCATCATGCCTCGTAGTTGGTGTAACTTTTGCGAGGAACATCACGAGGAAAGTACTTGTGAGGTAAAGAAGAGTGCAAGAGATAAAATCTTTGGAAAAATACCTGAAAATACCATTGTTGTTCTAGATTTCGCAAAACCAGAGGATGTCATGATCATAAACACTAGGAATAAATCCTATGCTTCAAAAGAAAAATATGATCCCTCTCATACTTCTTCTAGCCCAATCTCATCTTCGCAAGATGATATTGAACAAGCTACCAAGACTCTTAATAGTCAAGGAACTCCCTCCCCTCTTCCCTCTTCCAAATACAACATTCTCAACCAATTGGTTAATATCGAGGGCGATGCTACTCTTTTGGACATGGTTGTGATCCTTGAGCAACAAAATCATCTGAAAAATTTCATGGAAGGAAAAGATTCCACCATACCCAATATCTCTGAAGAGTTAAAAGAAGAGGATTCTAGTGTAAATAAAGTGGGTGTAAATAGATTTAGACACCCTGTAAAAAATCCCCCATTTTTCATTTTTGTAAATATTATGGACACAATATCCCATTGTTGTCTAATTGACGGTGGTTCGGGCTGAAGCGCAATGTCGAAAATTATTATGGAAGAACTAGGCTTGTCTTGTACTAATGAAAATGCCAGAAGCATGCTCTCTTATAATAGTTTACAAAAATCGACCATAGGTGAAATCAAAGACGTGACTTTGGTTCTGTGCGCGTATCCTGAAATAAGGACAACCCATAATATTAAGGTAATTGACATTCCAGTGAGTAATTATTCAATCATCTTAGGAAGAGACTGGTAAGATTTGTCAGGTGGATTTCTCTCACTCGATGGGACACACTTATCCATTCCTTGGAATGGGAAGAACATCATAGTCCTAAGGGAGGGAATAATTTCACCTTATATAGAAAGTATTACACAACCTAATGTAAATTATGTCGAGGAGCACTTAGGAGTGTACTCCATCTTTGTTGATGAGGATAACAATACCTTGCAAAAAAATGACCTAGAGGATGGGATGTGGCATATGCACTTTGATGGTTCATGCTCCAACGAAGGTAATGTAGCTGACATTATCTTGTACTCACCTGTAGGTAAAATCCACAACTTTTCCTATAGGTTAGAGTTTGCTTGTACAAACAATGTCACCGAATTTGAAGCATTACTATTAAGTATTGGAAATGCCTATAATTTAGGTTGTGGTCACCTTACAGTTTTGGAGACTCTGAACTTGTTGTAAACCTTGTACGTAAAATATATTTTCCTAGCAACAAGTTGATGAAATGTTACACCCAAGATGTTTGGGTGCTTATCTCTAACTTATTATAATTTAACATCACTCAAGTTAAAAGGGAATTGACTTCAATGGATGACAGGTTAGCTGTTTTTTCAGCCTCTCCTACTCGACAACTTTTTCTACAAAGACCTGATTGTACTTTTCAATATTTATATTTTCCTCATATCCCTTACAATGTAGAGTCATGGCAAGTCTTCCCTAGTGATGAAATCATTTGTGCTTTCATACAAAATAAACCATATAAGCCCAAGGAGATTATATTCATGGAAAAGAAAAAAATTCTAAAGGGATTGACTCCTCTAGAAAGTTTATTTTCATTGAGTGATGTATGAAACAAAGAAAAGAAAAAAGAAGAGGAGTCAAAAAGGAAAGTGGGTGAAACCATTTCCTTCAAAATTGGGACACCCGATTTCCCTATTAATGTTAAGATAGGTGCCCAATGTACCGGTGAAGAAAAGTTGAAATTCACTGAGTTACTTTGTGAATTTCAAGATGTTTTTCCTTGGTATTATGAGGATCTTCGTGGTTTTGATCCTGATCTTATACATCATGCCATTCCTATCAAGGAAGGTATAAAACCGGTTAGGAAAAAACAAAGACCCATTAACCCCACACTTGAAGCAACTATTAGGAAGGAGTTGGAAATTTTTTTGAAGGTTGGGATAATTTTCCCTGTTAAGTATTTCGAGTGGGTTTCCAATTTGGTCTCCGTTCAAAAAAAAATTGGTCAGATCCGACTGTGCGCTGATTTTCGCGCATTAAATAGAGCAAGCATAAAAGACCATTTTCCTCTCCCTAATATGGAAATGATATTGCAACAAGTTGTAGGGTCACAGATGATGTCCTTACTTGACGATTTTTCTGGTTATAATCAAATCAAGGTAAAAAGGATTGATAAATACAAAACCACTTTCATTACACGTTAGGGCATATTTGCTTATGAACACATGCCTTTTGGCTTATCTAATGCAGGTGCCACTTTCCAAAGAGCTATGCAGATAGCTTTTGACAATCTGATCGATAAGATTATTCAGATTTATCTTGATGACTTGACCGTATATTCAAAGAACCGATTGGATCATTTAGGTCATCTTAGAAAGGTTCTCATGCGATGCAGGAAATTTGGCATTTCTTTAAATCCTTCTAAGTCTATTTTCGACATTACCAAGGGCAAGCTCCTTGGGAATATTGTCTTTGATTCAGGAATAAGCATAGATCTTGAAAGGATTGCTGCTATTCTAAACCTTCCTACCCCCACTTCCAAAAAGGAGGTTCAAGCATTTATGGGCATTATCAACTTTGTCTGTGGGTTTGTTATTGATTTTCCTATAATGTTCAAACCAATTCAAAATATTCTCAAGCAATATTGCTCCTTTTCTTGGACTGATGACATCGAGAATGCTTTCGTAAAGATTAAGAAGGAAATCAATTCTGCATTGGTTTTGGAGAAGCCAGATTTTGAGAGAGAGTTTATTATATATACTAATGCCACAGAGGAAGCAATCTCTGCTATCCTCGTACAATGTGATGACCAAAATAACAAAAAACCAATAGCTTACATGAGTCAAAAGCTTATGAGATGATGAATTCAAATATTCTTATATTGAAAAAAATGCTTTCACTCTTGTTAAAGCTGTGGATAAATTTCACCACTTTATCTTAGGCAAGAACACGCTAGTAAAAGTCCCTTGACCCACTGTCAATTTTTTGCTCTCACAGACTTATCTTTCAGGGAAGATTGCACATTGGCTTGCCAAGATCCAGGAGCATGATTTAACCATCATGAATTCAAAAAACATTAAGGGATTTGACTTAGCCCTTCACTTGGTTCAACATGATGAAGCAAGTGAAGAAATTGATGAACAAGATAATCCTCTGTCAGCACTATTTTACATTGATAGTCAAATCCTTCCTATAGCTAAACATCCATGGTATAAAAATCTGGTGTATTACTTGCAAAATCAGAGATGTCCAGATATCTTAGATACTCATCAAAGGAGAAGGCTCTATCTTGAATCTTCCAGATATGTCATTTTAGGAGACTTCTTGTTTAGGAGATCTGCTGATGGTATATTACTTCGCTGTGTAAATAATGAGCAAGCACATAAATTGTTACAAGAAACCCATGGATATTCACATTCTGTTATTCATGTGGGTGACCACTTTTTTGCTAAAACTACTGCTTTTAAAATAATTAGAAAAGGGTATTATTGGCCTTCAATTTTTCAAGATTATTATAATTTTTCAAGATCTTGTGACAAGTGCCAGAAGTTCGCTGGGAAATAATGTCTTTCTGCCATGCCTTTACAACCTATCGTCCCTGATTTTCCTTTTTCAAAATGGGGTCTAGACTTTATCGGTCCTATTAATCCTCCATCTTCAGTAGGGCCAGTTTTCATCTTGACATCCACAAATTATTTTACAAAATGGACTGAAGTTGTCCCACTTAAGCATTTGCAGGATGAGCAGATTATTTCTTTCCTTGAAAATAATATTTTCTCCAGATTTGGCCTTCCTTTAGAGATTATTATAGATAACAACCCCTCTTTTATTTCTGCTAAGCTGACTCAGTTTCTAGCTAAACTAGGAGTTAAACATTTTACCTCATCAACTTATTACCCTCAAGGAAATGGGAAAGCTGAGTCTACTAACAAAAATTTGGTTAGAATTATCAAGAGTCTCATTGAAGATAAGCCTCGTCAATGGCACACCCTTCTCACTTATGCTCTTTGGGCAGATCACACTACTACCAAGGTAAGCACATGTTGCACTCCCTTTCATCTTGTTTATGGTCACGAAGCCATTCTTCCTATCGAGCTAAAACTTTCTTCTCTACGACTGATGCTATAGACTAAAGAATTGAATTCTTCTAATATATCTCAAAGGATAAATGCACTATTGGCTTTAGAGGAACAAAGGACATTTTCCTTGGATAAAATAAAGAAAATACATCAAACTGTGAAGAAATATTTCAATAAAAGCACAAAATTTGTCAGGTTTAGAGTAAATGAGAAAGTATTGCTTTGGGATTCAGCTCAAGCTAATAGAGGAAGGCATTCAAAGTTTCAAAAGTTATGGCTGGGTCCTTTTAAAATTGATTTTTTCCTGGGCACAAATTCTTATATTCTAAAGGACTTGGAATAACGATTATTTTCTTATAGAAATAATGGTTCCCACTTGAAACACTATATGGAACCATCTTGAAAGATAAAATGTTGTATGGAATTACTTCTGTATTATAGTTTCTGTTTTACTTCTTTGATTTTGTTTTGTTGTTTTATTTCTTTCTGCACTTTTTCTTTTATTTATTTCTTTTCTTTTATGAAATAAAATTCTGGATCATTTTTTCCACAACTATGCTATTCTACAAGTATTGTTAATCAATAAAAATTAGGTTACACAACTGTCATGATGTCCTTCCTTGAAGACATCATTGAAATTGCTATCTTCTTCCAGTATTGCTATTAGATAAGATAATTGGTTTTTCATCCCTATTTTTTTCTTTCCTTTTATTCCCTCCGCCCCGAGATTAAAAAAGAGCACACTAGAAATTTTTCTCCTTAAAGCAAAGAACACTTTAACTATGATTAATCGAATGCTATGCATACAGGAATAATCCCCTCATACGTAACACTTTCCATGAGTTATTACAAAAATCCCAAATCATCTTTCCCTTAAACCGCCTCACTTCCCTTGTTGCATAATCATTCTGATATATAATTCCTTGATCTAATGTTTCACCTGGTCTATGAAACTAGACATTCTGAGTTCTTAATCTGTTGGAAACAAATTTCCCTGTGGATTCGCCAATTTTTTGACACTTAAAAACACAATGATGAATACTATGCTTGCAAATGATTTCCAAGCTCTATTAATTATTTATATTAATAATAAACTAGTAGGTGGGACCCCCTTGTAGACTTGTGGTGCTATGATGGATATGCTACGCTTATATTTTTTTTTCTATTGTGATGGTACCAACACATTATTCTACAGTTCGATGTTTCGAATAATGGTTTAGAATGTTATGGTGACATGTGATGGTTGGTTGATTGATGCATGGCACTAGATGGTTTTGATGACCACTCTCAGATTATGTTAAGGCTGCCCTATGGATGAAAGGATTATTATAAGTTTTGTTTTAATATTGCAATTAAATATGGCATTAATTGGTTTTAATGATCCTGATGATATGGGAGCTCTCTCGAATTAAAGAATTATACCCAAACTCTAATGTTATGTACTATTGTGAAAAAATAAGGGTGAACAAACCCTTGTTGCTATATTTATGCACCTTGTTGTATGTTATATGTGGATGCACATGGGATAACATTATAGCACATCGTTATTTAAAAAAAAAGGTTTGACATTACCAAGGGTGGCAGACTATGCAAATGGGATATGACAATGAATATATGGTTGATTAAATGATTAGTTATATGGTGAATTGGCTAGATTGTACATTGAATTGAATGAGGTTAGGGGGAGAAGCGTTGTGCATTTACTACACATCACTCAAACACCCCTCGAGCCCATCACCCTAGTCATTCTTGCATTTTGGTTTTTGGCTTTGGTGGTTGTTGATGCTCCGCATTTCTCAGTCTTGAAGGAGGCATACAATCTAGCTTCTTCCTCGTGTAGTCTTTTCTAGGTATGGGTTCCTTACTCTTCCATCCATGATGGTTACTCTGCCCTATGAATCAATTTTTGGCTTAGGATTGCTCGTGGTCTATGTGTTTCTTAATCTATTATTAGATATTTGAACTGTGTATTGGTGTTGTGTCCATGTGGTTTCTTATGGTGATTATTCCGACTGTTAGAATTTAAAAACCAAATGGTTATTCTCTCCTTGCTGTGGGTGATCTTTGTATGGGTTTATAGATAAAATTATAGTGAAGCATGCTCAGTTGGCTTGGGTTTTTGGGTCTGGTTTCTCTATGGAAATTGATTATTTGCCAAACTTTGAGCCTTGCACATGAGTATTACCACTAGTCTCTGTGTTTAATAATTTCCACTCCATTTTTGTCTCTGTGGTTGATATTTTCGATCCTCTCGGTTGTAATGTGAAATGTTGAAAGTTTAAAGTTTTTCTTGCCTTAACTTGGCACAACCCCGAGCTGTTAGCTATCATAGTGTTTCCCTCACTAACATGGTTTCCTGGAAAGAATCATAGAGTTGGGTTTAACATCAACCATAAGTTTAATGGAAGCTTTATACATGCTTTTGGTCGAGCACGGGTTGTGCTTGGATGCTCACATTATAGTGTTGTTAAGAGATTCACTTCTTTTCATTCCCTGTTGGAGGTGGTTGACTGTCATTTTGATAACCCTCACAGTCAAGAGTATTATTACATGTTATGTGTCTGTGGTAAATTTTGAAAGGCACGAGCTGTCTGTGTTTTTCTAGGACTTATTCCTTTGATTGAGCCATCTATTCTTACTCTCCATTTGCTATGTTTAAACCCTAAATGCGATATTGATATCGTTTTAATCCAATCAAGGGTAAATAAGCACTGGGTGTGCTTGGTTTATTGAGCACGATTTGATTCTGTTCCTTGTTGAGAAATTTTAGAAGAAGTCTGTACATGCTAGTTTATGCGAAGCTTGGGCTCAAGAGTTGCATGTTATTTGTGTTGAATGCTATTCGAATCAATACTTATGTTGATTATATTTAAAAGACACATGTGTGTGAATGTATTGGGGCCTGATTATGAGTTTTAACGCCTAGTTTGATTGTGTCGAACAATGTTTGAATAATGGAAAAAGGGTGGTAAATACTGTGTATATTCTTATTGATTTTAAAGAATAATAATTGGATATAAATGGATGCAATCAGCGTGCATATTTCTATTGGTTTAAAAAAACAAGATTTAGCATTGGAGTATGAATGGTTGAGGCTCAAAGGGTTATTATGGTTATCATATCGATTGCAATGCCTCTATTATGACTGTTATATAAAGTTTATATGGATGCAAAGGCTGTTGTAATTGATTATTTCTAGGTATATGAATTATTGTTTGGAAGCCAACAAGCAATATGTAAAGGAAGTTACAGTTTAGATGGTGGTTTTGAAAAGTGAATATTGATTGAATTGTGGAGGTTTGAACAAAGATATGTTTGATTATTTGATTTGATTTATTTTTATATGAACAATATCCATATTATGTCTGTTAAGCCTTAATATTGACTCACTACCCCTTGACTGGGGCATATTACATTAGTAATGTTATTTTATTTATGTCAGCTTTATTCCATTAGTTGTAATTATACCTCCTAGTCTCCTATATATACCAAGGAGACATTTTCATTTTGAATCATCTGGTACTTGAACATTTATGTGGGGTAAAATGAGGTTGCCCCCTCGAAGAGGCTTATTATCTGAAATTATATATATTTTCAAGGCGTTGGGTACTTATTCTGAGGTTTTTCTATGCTATATTGATATTTGGATCTTAACATATGGTATCATAGCTCAAGGTCTTGGGGTTTCGTTGCTACATCTGAGACACCTTGGAATTTTAGATATAACTTTTTTTCTACAATGTTTTAGAAGGAATGAATTGGAGGATATTTAGTAGACGGACCAAGGTATGTTGGGTTAAAATTTCATCTCCTGAGGCCTTATACTTTCGGAGATACAACCTGTGCAAGTTAGGGTTTTGGAATCATCCTGAACTGAGTCATTGCAGAATTTTCGCTATAAAATTTTTTCTGCAACGTTTTAGACCTTGAAATCTAGAGGATATTTACATAAATTAGTAAGTTATTTGTGGTAAAATGTTTAGCTTCCGTGTCATCATAAATTTTTAGATACACCCTGTGGAAGATAGGTTATTTGACTAGTCCTATTGACTAGTCTCAAGAATGTGTTACAGTTAAAACAATCATAACTTCTTCCTCGAGTATCCAAATTGAGTGAGACTGATTGCATTGGATAGTTGACAATATGTAGTAGTTCTGGTACAAGTTTCAGAATTTTATATCAATTATTTTATGCGGGGCACGCTATACAAGTTAGATCTCCTGGAAAGGACAAAAATCAGCAAGTTGTGGGGAAGTTACTTTAAATTCCATTTGGCACATCCAATTTTGATCAGACCTATGGAATTGCAGAGAATAAATATCAAAGAACTACAAAAAATAAAGTTTCATACCCAAAAGGGCCGAAAATTTGGATATACAATAGAAGAAATATTGTCTAGCGGAACCACCTCAAAATCAAGGTTCAAAAGTGATACCTGGCCAACATACCACCCAAAAAGGGAACTTCTACACCAAATAAGCCTCCAAAAAATCCTACATGGACTCTTGATGAAGGTGAAGAAATGTGTAGGGACATAAATGATTTACAAAAGAAGTTAGTAACAAAAGATGAACTACAAGAGATGATGTATTCAACGGAAGCTAAGTTTGAGGCAATAAATACTAAGATGGATGGTTTAAAAGGGGAAATCATGGAAGGATTGAAAAAATTCCTAATAGAGAGGACACCTGAAAGTGAAAATGTATCCCATGAAATTCATGATGAGGACACAAGGAAGGTGAACCCAGAATGGAGAAACTCCAACTTTGGGTTGAAGAACAACCACGTTCCTAAGATCGATATGAGGAAGTTTGATGGCAATGACCCAATCACATGGATACTTCAAATGGAGCAATTCTTTGATCTACATAATATTCCACAAACACAAAAGGTACAAATTACTTCTTTATATTTAGAACCCAATCAATTTGTATGGTATCAATGGCTTTGTTCTCACAAATCATTCATCACTTGGACAATTTTCACGGAAGAAATGATAGCACACTATGAGGATACAAAGAGCAATACCTTCTTTAGCTAACTGATAAATCTCAGGAAAAAGGGTTCAATTACAGAGCACATTGATAACTTCCAAAGATTGAATATAAAGGTAACATATATTCTAGATGAGCACTTGATTGATGTATTCATAGAAACTTTAAAGGATAACATTCAACATGAGGTTCACCTTTGGGAACCCAAATCATTGGAGAATGCATTTAGAGTGGCCAGAAATGTTGAAAGTAAAAATATGGCTATGGCTACTAGAAGGACCAATCTTAACATCTATAGAGAGAATAATGCTTCTTCTTCTAAAACACCTCAACCTACAAGGTTGACACCTTAACAATTGGAGGAAAGAAAATCAAAAGGTTTATGCTTTAATTGTGACAACATGTACAGTAAGGGACATAAGTGTGGTGAGAAGAAATTATTCTACATAGATTGTGAAGAGGAAGAAGAAGAAGAACAAGAACCATCTCAAGATGAAAACATAGAAGCAATTTCGTCTGAAGAGTTGACTCCCACAATATCGTGTAATGCATTGGCTGGAACTAGCACTCCTCAAACCCTCAATATCGAAGGATACATCAAAAATAAAAAGGTAATAGTCCTAATTGATTCTGGCAGTACTCATAATTTTGGAGTGAAGGAGTTAGAGTATTTGGGTCATATTGTATCTCATGAAGGTGTCAAGGTAGACCCTAACAAGATTAATGCCATGATGGAATGGCCGATTCCCAAAACATTAAAGAATATTAGAGGATTTTTGGGTTTGACAGGTTACTACCGCAAGTTTGTTCGACACTATGGAAGAATAGTAGCACCTTTAACGACACTAACTAAGAAGGATGCATTTTTATGGACTCTAGAGGCAACTAAATCTTTTGAACAACTTAAAGAGGTGATGTGCAAAGCTCCTGTCTTGACCACTCCAGACTTCACAAAAACCTTTATTGTGGAATGTGATGCCTAGTAGAGCAAGAAAATGAGAATTCGGTAATTTGATATTGCATATGTTGAGGTGAGAAGTCCAAGATCTATTCTAGCTGATTGGGTGATCAATTGCCTATGGGAATCTAGGCTCCATGCTAATGGTGGTCACATACACGACTTATCTTATAGTATCACTTTATGTGCTTGACACATGAAACCTTTAATCCATAAGTTATATTAAGTCTTTATTTTTTTAATATATATGGCTATGGGGATGAAGTTAGTGTTGTCATTACTGAATATAATTGTTTGTGAGAAATCCATGGTACAATCTTTGTTGGGACAGGGGTTG